>JANHGB010021430.1:0-42616 GCA_026283785.1 Coracopsis vasa | reverse complement strand
CTGGCCTTGAACACTGCCAGGGATGGGGCAGCCACAGCTTCTCTGGGCAACCTGTGCCAGTGTCTCACCACCCTCATCAGACAAAGAGGTAGACAACTTGGCTTTATGACAGGTATTTATATCTACACTATTCAGAACAGGCCGTGAAACTATATTGCTAAGTGTTAAAATTTTCAGTGTCTTTTTGCTACTAATGTAAAATAAACAATATACCAGTTTCAGGAAACACACATTTAAAATTCCACTAATAAATGGAGAAAGAACTTTTTTGGGGCAGTTAGTTCCAAAGATCACCAAAAAAAGTGGATGTTGCAACTTGATATCATCTGAGAGGCGCTGGATGCAGTCCGTGCTGACACGCAGCTCCTGCAGACATAGCAGCTTGGTGGCACCGTCTCACTCCTGCTCTTTGCTGCAAAGTGAAATCACAGTGCAAACTCCATGTAGCCTCTACATGCATGTCAGGCTGCCATTATAGATAGCTTTTCTGAATATACACTCCATACATTATGCAGAGAATTGTAATTATATTTTCATAGTTGCTGGATAGGCATGGATGAGTTTCTGCAAGATTGCTTTCCTGCTTACATACAGAAAAATATTGTCGTAACTGTATTGTTAAAAATAGCTCAATTATAAAGATCTAGCAAGCCAAAGTTCTTGGCTAAAAACATATAAACAGGCATTACAGTCCAGTACAACAGAGGTCGTTTACAGAATTTATTTTAAAAGGTGTTAGGGAATTGGGATTTGAGGTCAGTACAAAAGCAATGAGTACAACTATAATGAAATGTCTTCCATTTCTTAAACTTTTTTCAGACTGGATTTCAATCCTCATTTCAATGAAATTCAGTGGCTAAACCTCATGCAACCACACATTCCTATTTACCCCTTTTTATAGCTGTTTATACTGGGAAAATTATGTCTCACAAAAGAAGCTTGAAAACGTGACTCTGGTGTTTGTTCTGTTAGATATTATCTGTGGGCAAAGCTTTGCTTATCTAGAGGTCTCCTCTGCTCTTCTGATTGCAATCTCATTTCACTTGTCCTCGGGATCTCATGTCTGCTATGACCTCCAGCTTGTTAAATATTCAGCAGAAAGTTTATGGACTTTCCCATAACCTTGATTAAAAGCCTATGGGGAACCTGAATGCTGAAAAAAAAAAGCCCTTATTTGAAAAGAAACTTGAGTACACTGTGCTGATTCCTGATTCACTAATAGTATTTATAATCAGCAGTTACTGGCACAGAGTCGAGGCCAGAGGAAAAAATGATGAATCAAACTTACCTGTTTCATAATTATTGTATTATTGTGCCAAATCAGGATTTTACAGTGGAGCTTAATTTAACTAAGTGGAATTTGCAGGAGCAATGCTGAGAGGGAGCGAAATGACACACCGTAAAGAAACTGGTCTTTCAAAGAAAGTGGAGAAACAGTATTTACAGAACTACAGAATTTTATATCTGCCCCACTTGGAGAAACCCTACCACTATTTTGAAGGTTTGACTTTCTGTGGGTTTGGGTAACTCTGTCCCTGAACCCGAAGGATTGCTGCTGTTCTTCCTCTCTGGCACTCCAGGCCAGTCTTCAGGCTTGCCAGTGACTGGGGTATGTTTCCACACCTCAGACCCTGCAGGCATTCAGAAAATACTACAGGAAAACAAGCAGACACCCAAATTGTCCAGGGCCTTTTCAGTATTTTCTTAATGTTAGAACAATTAAAGTACAAAGCCAGATGAAAAGAAGATCAAGGAAAAGTCTGAGTTTCCCCTTTATGTTGAGCACCTTTAGACACTGGTAAGAGTTTTTTGGATAGCACAGGAGATCTCCACCCCCTCAATAATTTAGTTTGTCACTGTCTCTATTTTTTTTCTTGGTCTTTTGTTCCTCTTTCAATAATGGACAGAGATTGTTTCTTTTATAATTGTCAGGCAATTAAAGAACCATCAGGTAATCTTGTAATATATCCTCCCTGCTTTAGGCTTCAAGAGAACTCATTCTGATAGTCCTATTTCTGATCAAGACACATTTGCTAAATGGAAGACATCAAATTTTATTGTGCCTTTACAGCTATATCAGTACAAGATGCATTAATTTTCTTTGCCAGCATTTGGAAATCATCTCAATATCAGAGGAAAAGAAAGCACAAAAAGTAAGTAATGTGAAAAATTAAAACTGTGGTTAAGACTTAAGTAGAGCTACTGCAGGGGATCTTATACTGTCAAACATAATTCTCAATCATACATCAAAAGATTTGCCACATGATACTAAGATGGTTTCGTGAAAACAGAAGACTATATTATATAATATGCACATTGGAACAAAAAATAATAACCAAAACAGCCTTTCCACAATAAATCAGATATAATGTCATATTTAACATTTCCATAAGTCGTCTTGTTTGTAGAGGAATTTTACAGCTATTAATCAGTGTTTTATTTTTAATTCTCCCTCAATTATATAATAATAGGAGGATGAGTTAGATACAAATTCTAACTCTGGCCCAAGGCTAAAGAATGAAATAAGAGAAATATTAGTATCCTCAGGAAATCCCACCTCTTCATCATATTTGATTGCCATAGACCACAATACTTTCAAGAAATCTATAATAAACTAGAAAACATATGCTGCTTTTCATTATTACTATCTTTTATTTAATTATCCTTGAACTAAAGTGACTTTCTATAAAGTTATGTTTGCTATATACAATTGCAAAGATGCATACAGATTATATTAAACCATAATCATACCAACACAGCATCGTTTTCTGAGTGGATTATCCATGTGTTGCATTGATTGGGATCCTTGAATAAGATGCAAACCACTAGAGAGGTTTAAACAGCTATATTCTTTCTAAAGTACTCTTTAATTAATGTTGTCTAGAGCACTAATTATGAAAGCTCGTAAAGCCTAAAGCCTGAAAACACTTATGCACCCACTTAACTTTGCTCATTCAGGGTAGACCCACTGAATGCATCGGAACTACTCAGAGTATGTAATCTAACTCAAGAATGCACAGTTGTGGCAGGTTAAAAGCTAAACAGCGAGCACAGCTTTGTACGCTTATATCGATGGTGGACTTTAAAGCATTTTGCTCTTTGCTATTTCCAATTACAAGACTGTCTTCAATGGGCATATCTTTCTTTCCCCAACAAAGCATGGAACTGCTCCCTGATAGCCTCTTTGATAAAGTGTTGAATTAAGCAAAACTGAGCCATGAGTCAGTGGGATATGAGATGCATGCATCTGTATATACATATGTTTAGATGCACACATAATTTGTTCCCATTATGAAGGCAGATAAATATTCATATATGTGCATGTACACAAGCATATCTCTTACCCAGTGAAAAATATTGAAATTACAAGCCAAATTATTGTCTACTATCAATGGAAAACTCCTAAATCTCTTTAAAAATAGAATATTTGCATTTCTACTTCATTCATTTTAAGACTATAAACCATTTTTATTTACCTAAACAGCTTTCTATTTGTTTAATTAACATTGCAAACAGAGAAAAGTTTTAAAAGTATCACCAAGCTTCTCATTTCCAAGGAGCCATTCAAGCTTTTGTCATTTCCCCCCTCCACTTTGGCTATAAACGTTTCAATGTCATTGGAAAGTTCTGTCACATACATGTTTTGAAACTGGGACTAACAGCTGCTAATGAAATCTCACTAAGATTGCTATTCTTTGTGTAAAAGAGTTTTCCTAAATTTCCACACCTTATTTAAAAGAAGAGACCCTGACTCAAGAAAGGAAGTGGGACACTATATGCCTCAATATTTCAGTTATATATTCCAGCTTCCTCAAATTCTCATCAATCCTTTCTAATTTTTGGCCTGGTTGTACAGCCTCTGGAGGACATGTGCTGGTTGGTCAGCCAGTTGGCAAAGATCAAACATACTTTCTTGTCTCATCTGTCGGCAGGTCCAACAGTGGCTTTTGGAGGCAGTGCTTGGCCAAGTGGACATAAAGATCCCCTTTGTAGACTTGCTAGAAATATGCAGCTAAATTCATGGAATCACAGAACTGCTTAGGTTGGAAAAGACCTTAAAAATCATTGAGTCCAACTGTTAACTTAGCGCTGCCAAGTCTGCCACTAAACCATATCCCTACATGCCACATCTGCACGTTTCAAACGCCTCCAGGGATGGTGACTCAACCACTTCGCTGGGCAGCCTGTGTCAATGCTTTCCATCATCATATCCCAGTCCCATTCCTCTGACCAGCAAAACTAGATTGTCTGTGTGTTATCCCAAAGATCACTCACTGACAGCCATGCTAGCATCAGCCAGAGACATTTAACTCTAGAAATATCCCCACTGTGCTCCCCAGCTTTCTCTGTTAGAACCAGGGAAGTGTTGAGGAGCAAGAGGGACACTAGTCTTTAAATAGGGTTCAATTAATTGCAGTATCTGTTAAAGACTTTAAATGAAAATTCACAGGCTTCTTATTCAAACCACACTGTGCATCCTATGACTAAATAAGCAAAGTATTTTGTAGAAAATCAGATCTGATCTAAAGATCAACTGAACATCATGCAGCATACGCAAAAGATACCAAATTAGGACAATATAAGAAGTCTTGATTCTGATTTTACTCTCTTTTACATGTTTGGCTTTGAAACCTTAAGACTCGAAATGTAAATCATGGGCATATTGATAATAATCTTATAAATCAGGCTTAATACAGAACCCCTGTAAACCCTTCCATCTTTGTGAAATAAACAACTATACCATGAAACTACACCAAACAACTTTAATATGTCCAAAAGTAGCATTTTTCACATTTAAAAGCACACTAGAAGAATGGCATCTGACTCAGCAGAGAATTGATCTGCAATTCACTAAACACACTGTGTTGTTTATGGAACTATGCCATTAACTAAATAACAGCATACAGAGCAAAGGCATCATTGGTTCAGACTCATACATTTTCCCGTTCCCTGCATCACATTACTTACACCTACTGCATTAATGCAAGACATCAAGTTCTTCAATGGGAATGTTGTATATGCTCATAGATTTAAGCTACCATAACATATCATGGTGTAGCAAGTTATACATGGATTTGACTGTTCCCACAATAAGGAACACTTTTGCTTCAACTTTGGATTTAGTTAAAGAGGATTCTCACAGACAAGAGACCCTGAAACCCACAGAACAGCAGTACAAAGTCCAAGAAGTAACACAGTTATATACACTTTATATTATATGCCCCATATAATTTCTAGATCATAGTTTTTGGGAAATGCTAGGGAATAAAGCCACTCTGTCAGCAGCTGCTGTCAGGTATCACTGTGACAGATCCATACTACAAACCTACAGATGCAGAGAAATACTCTTCATCTTAATAGAAAGACATCAAAAAGTAGTTGCTGCAAGACTTTGAACTTAAATACCCTATTGTAGTAAATACATGTAACTCTTGGAACAGAGTATAACACTAGGAAATAAGTTTATCCTCCTGACACAAACTTCCTTATCCACATGATCCACAAAGAACAGAATCTGAGCCTCCAGGTAAAACATATGGGTAAGCATCCATGACTTAGCCATAGTGTGTTTCTCAATGTACAGTGTGATGATCAATCCCAGTGATATTCTGTCTGTATAGTATATTCTTTAATCCATCTCACATACTCTGATTTTCTATAACAAAAGAGTCATTATTAAACATCTGATAACATAAGAACTTGTGCTGCTATTATGACAACAAGGCCCTTCAATGTTCTTAACACTTCTAGACAGGATTGCAAACATGTATCATACAATGTGTGATTTGCTTGGAACAGTATCATATGATCCTGTAAGGTGCGTGAAAGGGATTACTGGCACTATTTAAGGATCACTGAGCCTTTTCTCATCTCACACAAAAATGTTGCATATTTGCAATCCATTTCTGTAGTTGCTTTATGAAACGCAATAGTAACCAGGAACTGAGAGAATACAAATGAGACATTATCATTTGATCTACAGCATTTCCTTAAAATTCCAAATCTTACTACAGGAGCTTTCATGCATGTTGAACACTATCATCATTAGATAATTGCTCATTATAAATGAGCACAGGCTAAAGCCAGACATACTGTTCAGCTTTCTGAGCACATACAAGTTTCAATGTTAAAATGAAAATATAATATAATTCAAAACAATTTTTAATGATCAAAAGTGCTGGATTTACATCTAGGAGTGTTGGGGTTTTTTTCGGGTGATTGGAAAAAATCTGTCTCTGTAGTACTCAGTGATTCTGAAAATTTTCAATGTAAAAGGTTATTTGAAACCAATATACTTTTCCCCGAGTTACAGAACATAGAACTTCAGAGAAACTGGCCTATAGAACACTGCATATTACCCAGACCTTGGGTTGGTAACCTTCTTGTAAGTGATATGCACTGCATTGCCAGCATGTGGTATCTGCTGGATGCTTTAAAAACAACCTTAATATTTTCACTTAAGTTTCCAGTGGGAAACTGGAGATGCCCATCTTTCAAGATGCCACAACAGTAAGTTTGTAATGCATTCAAAGGTCTGAAGTCAAAGTATGCTATGTCCCTTGCGAATATGGCCTAGAATCCATGTTGAGCTACCATTGTGTGTTGTGGATGAACAATTCAGCCTCCATGTTTGTCAGTAATTCACAGCCCTAACATCTCCCAGTAATATAGCCAAGTTTTAGATGTGCTTGTATGTTAGCAGTGGGCTTTTGTCCATTTGCTTCATTGCTGAAAAACTAAGTCATATCCTCCACTACCCCAACCACCCTTCATGTCCAACCTATATGCAGAAATGACATTCATAGATGTCATTTCTGCAGATCTATCACTTATTCATTGCACTTCATGGTGAAGTTTGGCCATGGCTGTGCCTATTTCACTGGTTCTCAAGGTTCCCAGAGTTTCCTAATTTATGTCTTAGCACTCATACTTGCAAACAGTAATTGTAATCATTTATGGATTGATATTTCTTGTCATTAACTGCTCCTCAGCTTCACTGTATTTGGAGGCAGAGAGCATCTGTCACACAAACCTGTGTCATGTATAAATTCTATCCCCGTGCCACTATATGGACCCCGAAGTTAGACTAGAAAAATATATCCATCAGCAGACAGAGCAGGACTAACCAAAATCCTACTAGACCCAGAGACCTACACAGGGGTAGATAAATAATTAGATAAGATCCTGGGTAGGAAACCAGGGCCTTGCTGAAAGTTAGTGCTAAGCTCAGTATGTCTGGGGAACAGTGTATCATGACCCTCGTTTTGACACTGAATAGGTGACCAAGGTGAAGCACATAAAATGAAAAAAGAAGACAAAAGCTGCACTGCCTGAGTGAACTGCTCTGTCCATAGTTTCAGAGCTCTTTTTTCTTCTCAGTCATTCATCTGACTGCTCTATTTAATCAAGGCTGCAAATTGCCTAGTTCAGTCAGGGTTAGCGATTTTTTTTTTCCAGACAAACATAGTACAATCAATGAAACATTATTGTTACAGACTATATATCTTACGCATGAAACTAGAATTATTTTCACATCAAATAAACCAGGTCTTTAAGTTCAAGATTCTAAACCAGTAACTTACAAATACATTTTACAACATTTCTTCTGACATTAGCAGGAGTTACATAAATTTCTGACACACTGGAAATAAAAATGCAAGTTCCATCAAGGACTCCAGAGAAAGCACTCTTATTCTTACAAACCTTGAGAGAAAAGTGGCATCACACTTTTAGACTGAAGTTCTCTTCTGGAAAAAGGAATTTATTGAAATAGAACTACTATTTCACCAAACTAGTTCATTTTCTTACTGATTTTACAGTGAAGTCTGCTCAATACAGGGCTGTGCTTTCTTACTGTTAGCTTAACACACCTATCCTCTTGGACTGGCTTCTCTCTGCAGTACGTGAAATTCTTCCTTGTACATTAACAGTCAGAGTTGTGCACAATCCAAAGGCCAGCTCTGAGCAGAGAGATGGCTTGCACAGTCCTCTGAGAGTTAGGGAGATATTTGAGGAGGTTAGATTTTGCCATATTCTTCCAGTTGTATCAGTAATCTACCAAATTATACTACTTCTCTTTACAAAATGAAAAAGTCACCCATAGAATCAAACTGAATGCTTAAGATTTTTGCCTTTAGATACCGATATTTTGCCTTTAGATGCAGATATATAACTTCTTTTTTGCAGTCCATCTCATGTCATCAGTTAACAGTTTTTAATTTCCCTCCAGGAGAACGCAGGCACATGCTGAGCAGGAAAGAGGTGTGTTTATGAGAAAGGATTTTTTCAGAGCAGAATCATAACAGAAGCTCAGACATGTTTAATGTTCAAATATGTTCTGGAAATACCACTGATAATTGAATAAAAATAAACCACTTGTCTTCAAAGGGATTTCTGCTGAGAAAAAAGCTTGTTTACGTTCCTCTATTTGATACTATGGACATCTGAATTAAGACTTTTACTGGAACCATCTTCTACTGCTTAGGGGAAAGAAAGTTGCCATCTGCATTAAAGCATGTCCCTTGCAAGTTGTTATACATGCAACAAAGACAACGATAATTTGAATGAAGTACACATAGAGCAAAGACCTAAGAAAGATCTTGCCTCCATACAAGTATTTTAACAATGGAAGACAACTACATCTTAGTTAGGTATACATATACTGACACCAGCTTTAAAAAAATCTTTTTGTCATGTATTTCAAAGTATTCATAGCTTCTTTTCTTTTTTTTTTTTTTTTTTTTTTTAAAAATCTCCTTCTTTTACAGCAGCTTAGGGTGAAGGAGTAATGCCATCTTTAACCTTGAGATCCCTGTTCTTGCTGGTTACTGTCATAAGCTTATTATTTAAAAGCAATTCTTTGTATTTAACATCTCACCTCCGCATGCATCATGGTTATGGATTAAAGTACATTTCCTAGGGGGAAAGGGATAGAGTGACTGTGAATTAGAAATGCTGGCTGCCTGGCTGGGTCACAGTTTCAATTCCAGCTCCTGCACCAGAAAAATCTTTCTGTGACCCCCCCATCTACTCTGTTTGTGTGCTAATTTCAAAATTGTACAGTACTAGTCAAAGACTGTTTAGCGCAGAATGTTAGATCCAGTTTTTCTCAGTCACTGTAAATAGTAAGATACAGTTACTTATAATAACATAAGTATATACTTAGAGTATAATCAATTTTTAAAGCATAAATGCAACATAGTACTCTACTATATGTCCTGGAGCTTCATCAAGGTTGCAGGTGGGAAACTATCTTCTTTCCTTGCAGTACAGGCAGCTGTCTGGATCTGATTCCTAAGTTCATAGATTGGACTATCTGTAATTCAGCTTGCTAATTATTTGGCTAACAAGCCAAGATCTTTTCTGACGTACAGTCTATACTAACCAAATAGTCTAGAAATCTACTGAGGTAATGCCAGTTCCAGTTGAATAGTACAGTGGGTAACCGGTGTCTGCACGTCAGAGGTAATCACACGTGCTGTCTGCAGTGCTGCCCAGTGTAGGAAGCACTGCACTACGGCACACAGACTTTGGGCTGCACTCCTGGTGCTCCCACTGGTCAATGGGGCAATGACTGTAAGATCACCTTGGAAAAAAAAAGTAAAAATAACCGACAGCAAGAGCATTAAAACACTATTATTATTTGGTGTCAGCATTTCTGTGAAAGATTCTCAGGGAACATTAAGATGATCGCTGCAGTTGGCAGCATTAAAAATACACTGCAACTACAGTACGATGCTACAAAGAATTATGCTGTGAGAAAAACACCAGCTCCATCAGAGAGTTAATCATTTCATTTTTTCATAGTCATGAAACAAGAGCAAACCCCCCATTTCACAGAGTTGTTAACCTTCTAGCTTGATGAAAATTAGCAGCTATAGTTTCTTTTAAACAAATTCTCAAATTTTTACTGGATAAAGCATTCCTCTGTTCGTGTCAAAGAGTTGTGCAGCACAGCTGTTTTTAACAAATTCCTATTTTTACTCCCTGACTTTTGACTATCATTATGTATATGAGTTTCTTCAGCCTGCAAAGCATGTTTTAACAAGAAATATTAATGTCCCTCTACATAGATATCTTTTCTCCTTATTCAGCAAGAATGGGTGTTACACAAAATAGAAAACATCTGCTTAACTTGTATGATAATTTCTCTTGAACTCATTAGACTAGGAATACAAAGTTGATAGCAGAGGTTAATGATGAATGTACAAAGCAGAACCAGATTTCTTCGTAAGTATGTTTTAAAGGGAAAACAAATCCTAAAATCCTATCACAATGTGGACAGTGGTCTCCTTGGCAATTTTCATCATGCAGTGTGAATCCTTCTCTTCCTCTCTTTGCTTTCAACTGCTGGGGCTGTGTGTGAAGAGCTCTGATTTGCAAGATGCCTGTCACAGCATGGGCTCTGCCAGAAACAAACACTCAAAGGAAACGCTCCTTAAAGGCCTCACTATACACCCCTCGTCTCAGCTTAAAGACAGAAAATCTCCTCCTGCATTAAGATCTAGTGAGTCAGCTTTCTTGTTACAGAGGCAGGCAGTTTCAAATAAACCAAGTGTACTCATTAGATTTACTGAACAGTTAATGTTAGAGCCCTACTATTATATTAGGTGCTATCAATAGCAAAGGAAGTCCTACTAATGTCATGGCTCTTTCCTTGGCGCTTTCTTCCATTGTGCCAGTTAGAGGATGATAGAGAATAACATTTCTAAAGCTGTGACACGTATTTGGCAATATGCTGCATTCTGACATAAATTAAGGGCCAGGAGTCATACAGTGATCCAGACACAAACTTCCCCCACAGAAATAGCCCCACTGTATCAAAAAATCAGAAGATTTCAGGGGGAAGAAAGCAAATAAGAAAGAATTGTCCTTTTCCAACTCCAGAATAATTCATAGCATTGCACTCCTGAAATCTTTCTATAGCTTGAATCTTTCTATAGCTTAGGAGATGTAAACAAAATCATAAAATAAAATTGAGAAGGAAGTATCCTATCGTTTTCCCAAAAGTTAAACCTCTTTTGATTTAGCATCTGCCAAAGGAAACTGCACTGTTCAATATCCAAGCTGATTATTTAACTGTTAATATTCTTTAAAACATAGAAATCATAATTTAATCATCTAAACTCCTATTTAGCATACAACAACTCAGACCTCACATACAGACATAACCAAATGTGATTCCCTTCACAGTATATAGCAACGAAAGGTAAAGGAACTGCTTTATTTACAGATCTGCTCTGGCATACATTTTTTTTTCACAGTGCTGTGAACACTTTCTGGTATTGGAGTGGATCAGAGCGATGCTGACTGATAATGGGGCTGATGAAAAGAAAGATTCTTGTGATCTTTACAAAAAATGAGAAATAATGAGCTAATTTTAGAGACAGATGCACGACAGCTCCACCCCAGCAGAATCGGTAATCAGTGATATTTGACCCCTACTGAAAAAAATGAGCATGTGTGTAAAGAAAAGCTTTAATATCAGTTCTAATAAGATAAAAACAATTTTTGCTTTCATAGTTTTCTAAGTGCTTTCTCTCACACTCCTATTTCCCTTTATTGCCACTGTTTTTCTTCATATGCATTACTGTTAAGGAGGACATGCAGAGGTTGTCATTCTTTTTCTAAACAGTTCTTTGGTGTATGATTAGTATGTGACATGAGTAAAGCCTTTCTTGGTAGAGAAACGTTTGCTTTCTTTTAAAGTATTAGGTGAGGGATAGACTTTATAACATTTCATCCTATAGAGGACACATCTTCTGGGACACTGGTTTTGAAACATCAGTCAAGATAAGCAGATAAAAGAACAACTATTGAAATAGTGTCATTGTTCTTCTTGATGTTTCAAAGAAACAGAGTTATTTCAGTTGAGAGGAATTTCAGTACACTAGACTGTACAGAATCAGCTAGCCATGTCCATATCCTGGAAACAGCATTTGAGCTGGATCGGTTGTTGCTTCCTATTATTATTTAGAGAGGATTTTAATTTGATGCACAAAGGCTTTAAGTGGAGCTTTAAGCATTGCAGGGACAAGCATTGCAACAGTGCTGCTTGGCAGCAAGGCATGTCAGAAAGCAATGCATCTTCAAGCACAAAGGAGGCAAAAGGGAAGATGCTGTTAACTCCTGCTCCATCTCACTATCCCATCCTATTGCCCCATTTAAGCCAAGCTATTCAGGATGCAGCAGTGTTACGTACCCTGACAGAGATAACACAAATCTGAGGAACATAAAAGCATTTGTTAAATACAGTCAGCAAATTTGAGTTACTAACATACACAGATAGGTGAATATCTGCCAGACAGTACAGGTTAAAATAACTTCTTATCATGAGATCCTCCCTGAAGCTGTTGATCAGTTGGGCAACTCTGCAGACTAACCAGCATGATGTTGCTCCCCTTATCACCCAGCCCATGCTGCCCAGCAGTAATAGCACCCCTCCTCGTCCACACATGGCTCCTGTCTCTTCACCTCATGACCAGTTACCCAATTCACATCATCCTTAACAGTGTGATTGAACTTCAGGAATCCAATACAAGATAAGGTAATGCCTATTTTTGTAGGATGAAATGAAAATAAAAAGACCTCACAGGCACTTAACAGCATTGCTAGTACTGCATGCTATTTGTATAGATCTGCAGTACTTCTATTATGCAAGTATTACTGATGATTTCTACAACAATTGTACTGTGAGCACAAAATCAGCATAACAGCCACATTGTGCTCAGAGTCCCACAAATACATAGCAAAATTTCTGTCTGTAATCCAGGGATTTTACCACCTAATTCAAATGGAAACATGGGAATGGATATGTACAAATAACCAAGATAGTGTAAGAGCAACATGAAAATTGTGAAAGGGATACGTGAGATAGGAGCTACGGGCATTGCTGAAATCAGCAACGTGCAGAGTCAGAGTTAACTCTGAAAACACTTAGAACAATTGGACTGTCACTTGGTTTCATAACAGAAGTACTGAATCATGCAACATTCTGAATAAAACACAAACTATACAAAATCCTGCCACTAACTAGAAAGCAGCAACATTATTTATTGGTATCTAACACAAAGGTGAGAATCTCAGCCTCTGATGTAATATAAATCCAACAGTATCATCATAAATATTTTGCCTAGGTTTCTCCAGCTCAACCCAGACAAATCTGTTTTATTTTTCAGAATGTATCTGTCGTTATCAGTGACCAGTAGGTTTCAAGAAAAACTGGTGTTAGGATCAACAGCATGTACCAAGGACACCAGCCCTGCATTCCCCTGATGCACAGCCTGTGCAAGGGTTTCTGAGCCTTCCCTTGACCTGACTGCTGCAAAGCCGAGCTTTGAAAACTAACCAGAAAATAAAAGGATCGCAGTGCAGATTATATGACCTCAAAAACCATAGAAAGAGCAGCTTATTAAAAACATGCTGCTTTTCCAAAAGACTAAAAGATATTCAAAGAGTAAAAGCAAAAAATATCTCCCTTATTCAAGAATATATGGATACACACAAGATTTTTGGAACAAAAATTCTAGTTGCTCCTAATGCAACTCAAGATTGGATCCTATTTCCCTACCAAAAGTCCAATTAAGAAGGAAAACATCAGATTAAAGTATGACCATATCTCTACACAAAAAAGGACAACAATCACTAGATTTACTGTGTTGATCAGATTTGACTCAGCAAATGTGACTTTGAGTGCACTGTCAATTAGGAATCTTTTTTGTTCAATAAATACAATTCTTCTGTTTAATTTCGAAAACAGATTGGTAGCTGCAGACAGTCATTAAATATATTTTCTGATATACTGTTTATTAATCAGAGTGAAATTAAATAATAAATTATGATGCTTCAACTGAAATGATAATCACACAATTTTCTACATGCTTTAAATTGAATAAAATACACAAAAAACTTTTCTTCCTTTCTCCCATATTTCTGTTTTTAAAATAGGAACAGAAGCTAACAAGCAGCTTAATATTTCATGTTGCTGAGATCTCCTCCCAGTGCCACTGATTAGCCTGACTTAAAAAAAAGAAAACAAATTGCATCATCTGCAGTTTCCTATTTTTAAAATAAGAAAAAAGTGAAAAAGTGAGACAAAATAAGAGAGTCAGAGAGAAGACATAAAATGGCTCATAAGTAACAGAAACACAAACATCATATGAACTTTATCTAACTGTGTGGGTGGCCTAACAAAGATCAGAAGCAAAGAAAGGCCCATTGTCAAGAACCGGTCACCACTCCCTGTGATGGGAGCCTTGCTGGAGCGGGATGACTTTGCCACCCCAGGCTCCCACTGCCGTCCAGCATTTGTGCCTGGTCTTCACACTTGCCGTGTGCAAAGCCGGTGGACAAGATAAGTGATTGCTTTGCTTGCAGAGGTCTGCTTCCCTGTGATAAACTTCTATCTCATCCATAACTGGATTTAAGATAGGAAGGATACACTCATCTTCAAAGCTGTCACCAGAAGGGAACTCTATCAATGACTTCAGCTTTCATATGCTCCAGATAAACTTTCCGTTTTAATCTGTGCCCTTTGCGACTTTTCAAGGTATCATAACCATCAAAGCCCTAATATACTCCCGGATACAGGGTGCTCCAAATTAGATTCCATTTACCCAGATAAACTTCAGGCCCAATTTTACTGCAAATATGACAGCTAGTCAGATCTAGAAGGAGTTTGAAAAAGTTAAGGGAAGAAATTTGTGCTCTATCCACCTCTGTCCCACTAGGCTGCTTGTTATAGCAATATATTTTAAAACTCTCATAAACCTCAAACAGAAAAAAATAGGATTATCCATTACCATGTCAGCTTAAGTGATAACATAAATATATATCACAGAACATCTGCCACTAAATCACTGTTTATAGATGTCAGATCTCATTTATTATTAAAAAAAACCCAACAAAACAAACACTTTAAAGCCTTCCTTATTATTTCACAAGAGATGACTGATTTCTAAACTGCAAGGTGGAGCTATTCTATCTAATCTTTTTAGACAGAGAAACTTCTATTATAAACCTCAGTCAAGAAGAGCATTAGATGGCATTCACAAACATGTTATTATTGCCTGAATTACTTCATCCCAGTATGTAGTCTAGAAAATCCAACAGATATTCCCCATTGATTTTCCCTATCAATCCCCATTGATTTTACATTAAAATATATGGTGCATTTCAGAAAATTTGCTTTTATCTTACTTGTCTTTAAACAGTAGAAAATATGCATTAAGGCGTCATATTCTGTTATCAACAATAAATCATAGAATCACAGAATTGTAGAGTACCAATCAGGTTGGAAGGGACCTCAAGGATCATTTGGTCCAACATTTTTTGGCAAAAGCACAGTCTAGACAAGGCGGCACAGCACCCTATCCAGCTGAATCTCGGAAGTAACCAATGTAGGAGAATCCACAACTCCCCTGAGGAGATTATTCCAATGGCTGGTTGTGCTCATTGTGACACATTTTCCTCTTGTGCCCACAGGGAATCTCCCCAGGAGTAACTCATTCCCATTATTGCCCCTTGTTTCCATGTGACAGGGGAGTCTCTGTCTTGTTTGTGGATACCTTTTAAATACTAGAACATGGTGATAAGGTCTCCCCTATCTAAAATTTACTTTTAGAAGAATTTATAGAGTGCTCCTTATTCACAGGAAGTATAGGTTTTTCAAATGCAGAGTCTATGTTTGCAGTGCTGTGTTTGACTGACAGGGTCCGATTTGTACAATCTTTTTGCTTTTGCATTTTTACATGTAATTTGCTTTGTCCGGTTTTGCCCCTGTGTGTCTGCTGCCTTAATAACTCTTAAGTCAGGCACTCAGGGATCAAATTACCAAGTCATGGAATTATTTCTGAATATGCAATCTGTATCCTCTTAGGTACAAGTGAAAATCCGCTTGCAAAAGCCACTCATCTGTATCATTGTAAATTCACCTCTCCAGTCTGACCTCTTCCCCCTTCCCTAATCTCCAGTAATCAACAAATCAAGAATATCATAATGTTTTGGTTTATGGCAGTGTCTGTTGGCTTGCTTCCCTCTATCTGCTTATGAGTAGAAAGTTATTTTATTTTAGAAACAGATAGCTAAAACATCTGGAAAATCCACACAGTTGTCAGCCTTGTGACATTCAATGCCCTCAAACATATGCCATGCAGATATAAAGTTGCACTTTTAAAGGAGACATACTTTATAATGTGAATGTTGAGAACATTCTGATTTTGATCTCTGCCAGTTCCCCCATCTTTTAAATCAAACAGCCGCTTAATGATTGCTGTGGTGGTTTATATATCTGTGATTCACGGGCATGCTCTCAGGCGGTCATCGGAAAGGTTGGCATTTCACAAAGTGGTACAGTACCATAGTCAGCCATTACACTCTCCCACCTACGTACAAGCTAATTTGATTAAAGGTAGAAGATCAATCAAACTCTATTGCCTCAGAAAGATTAATTACCTCAGCACTTTCTGAATTAATTATTAGTGTTCATCTGTGGGGATAGAAAAACCCAATACAGTAGAAGTAAAAGGACCCAGTGGGCAGATGTGGCAGACTGGGATGTATTTTAGCCCAAGATTTATTATCTTTAACTAATGACAGTGTCTTCCTTTTTTACTTAAATTAGACCTAAGTGCTATAGTGTGTTTATAACTCAGCAACAACAGAACTAAAATATTACAGTTACATTTCAAACCTATTGTGGAACTGAAAGCACACAGGGATTTCAAAAATGAAATGGCTATTTAAAAAAAACCCTCCTATCTCTGGTAACCACACCTAGCCTGAGTTTCCAGACAGGGAACAAGATACTTAAAACTTCATAGTTTTACTTTTTCTTGTGCTCCAGCATGAGGGCCGAAGTCCAGCTGCTAAAGCTGTCTTACTGATGATGTTTAAAGAGCGTATTTCAGCGGCTAAGGAGTTTCTGATTATCAGACAAGTCTGCATGGCAAAAACTGCAGCCACTTTCCCCAGGGAAAGCAAGCTCCCTATATTCAGCTGTTTGACATCAATGTGTAGCACTGACCCTTTCTTCTTCAGGACAACATCAATGAGATTTACAGGACCCTGCAAGCCGTCATTAAGGAAAGCCTCTCATTGTGCCTGTGACAGTCCAGGCTGCCAGTGTGACTCCCTGCCAGCACAAGCGATCAGCAGCAGCAGGGTGCAGCTCCTCGCTGGGTGATGCAGCCAGCCAGGTGTCCAGCCTGGGGCTGGAACTGGAAGTCAAGGGCTAACGCAGCACTGAAACGCAGCAAACATCCTCACTGACAGCTCTTATATTACCAAGACAGAAAAGGGACCTCTTGGATCACAGACTAGATTTGCATCTATTACAGAGGGCAATTTATTTACCCTCTCATAAATTTATTAAGCTTCTTTTTCAAACCAGATAGAAATCTCATTCCCTGCTTATATGCTTCCTCACTGATCTTGTTTGAAATCTCAAAATTTCTGGCCTCAGCTGGTTTACAGACAGCACAAGTTCATTCGCCTGTGAAGCAACCCAGTGCTTCATGTTGGCCCTCATTCTCTGCTCTTACTTGAGAGCAGTTCTAATCCCCAGCCAGGTTTTACCTTGCAGTTTAACAAGCCAATACTAATTCCTTATTCTGTATGCAGGCATTCCGTTCCCTTGTTATTACTAATATTTCTTTATGCCTGGTACTCCCATGAGTTCACCTTCCTTTAATGTGGGAAGCCAATACTATTTGTAATAGGCCAGTTGTGGTATCATCAATGTCTTTGGGTTTTTTCCTTTTTTTTCCCTCTGTACTAGGAGTAACCCAGGATTTTTCCACAATCACATTAGGTACTGGTGATTTATAGTTTATCTTCGTAATACTCAGTTGTTTTTTTTTCTTTATGTCACTTTCAGCTGGTGATTTATATACTAGTTACACCCGTTCCTATGAGAAAGACTCCCAACTATTAGATTTCAACCCGTTGCTATTACTCCAAAACCTTAACAAAATCCAATTCTTGTGTCATACACACCTCCTCCTCTATTTTCAGTGATGCTTGGCTTTGAGATAGCAGAATATTTCATTGACACATTCCTGCTTTTAATGCCAAACTCATTAATGAAGATAATGATGAAGATTTTCCATTCTTGTATTAATCTGTGTCTTTTCCTTCTTAATTCCTAATGCTCCACCTTAATGTCATAATAATAGTTATTAGTTCTTAAATCTATATAGACTAACTATACACATATTAGCCAATATTAAAAATACATGTCATTGAAGTGAGATAATAGAGCTAATCTAGTACTATTCCTGCGAAGCCTATGATACATTTATAACTTTATCTTTGAATGTATCTATCTTTCTGGTAAATGTCTTCCAGTGGCAAAGCCTGAGTACTTCTTTTTCCTTGACACCTCGTCTCTTAGAATTACAGAAAAATAAGGAAAACACTATCAGTTTTGATATCCTGGGAGGAAGATTATCTCCTCTCCTCCACATGAATGCACTGAACCTGCTCTGACTTTTACTTCCATTATCATCATTCTTCATCAGCCTGTCTTTGCTCTCATCAACATCACCCTTATCAAAAATTAAGGCAAGGTGAAAGTGTTCTTTTAATTTTGGAGAAGAAATATGCTATCTTTAATCATGAACAGATGTCATCCTTGCTGCAAACCTCTTTCTTATGTGGCCAAATACCATAGATTAGAGCCTTAATTCTTCATAAGACTAATTCTCTTGAAGTCTGAGGATCACTTAAAGCCAGCATAAGCTTTGCACCAGCTACTCTTTCCCTCATTTGCTGTCCACAATTAGTGTACCATGTAACAAAGAGAACTGGGGAACTGATCTGTTTACAAATAACTTTTTCCCCCTTAGATCAGGTTGAACCCAGATGAATTCTTCTATCCAGTTCATCCAAGCAGCAATACAATTGCTTGTGCTGCCACAGGAGAAAGAGTGATTAGGAGATTCAAACAAGCAGCCATAGATGCCTCTAGCAACACAAGCTCAGAGCAACCATGAAATTACAGTGCCTATCAGCTCACCTTTTGGCATTCCTTCCTTAGCTCTACACCTTCTGATGTTCAAGACAACTTTCTTTGCTTATTACCCACTAATTCATGTTAAATATCGTTATGGAGACCCCCTCTCCTTAAGATGGCAGCTTTCTCCTCTTCAAACACCTGACATCTCTGTGTGATTTGCTTCATTATCTGCTCCTTTAAGTTTCAACCAGCTTTGCTGATACTTTCATTTTACTTATACAACATAATTACAATTATTTAATTGCACATTTCTGGGTTTCTGTTTGGGTTTTTTGATTGTTTGTTTGGGGGTTTTGTTGGTTTGCTTTCCCCTAAGTTGCGATCATATTCCTCTTACTCTGCCCAATTTCTTAGCTGAACTGGGCATACTCTACCTTCTCCAAATAAGTAAGAAAAATAGATTTATTCTCTAGAGGGAAAAAAAAAAACCAACAAAACCCAGATTATTTTGTTAAGGCTATAAAAGCAGGTGAAGCATGAACATTTGTCATTAATATGTCACATGAATTAAATAACCAAGCATAACATTTACCTTTCTAGTCTCTTTCGTCAACATTACTGCTTACAGCCACTACAAATCCTCAGCATAGGGAATTACTGGAGCATCCTTATTAGCTTGAGCAATTTATGAGCAGAAAATATAAGAATACCACACATATTGGTGCTGTTACTGAAGGATAATGTTCTCTACAAACCTACATGCATTTTTATGTTAGTATTTACCTAGTGTGACAGTTTATTGACATCTGTTCCTTATGATGCACCTACCACACTGCACATTCTGCTTTTCTTGAGAAGACAACTAAAGTAAGGGAAGACAAATCATTTTAAACAGCCTATTTCTAATTTTAATTAGTACAGTCAACTAGTTTTAAAGGTGTGCATAGAAACTTTTCTAGCCACAATGCTTTTACAGTTATTCTTTCTCCCTTGCTTCAGTCCTATATTGGATATGAATTTGTAAGGCTTGCTCTCACCAATATTTCTCAGATTTTCTTATTTTAAGTTGTGGTCATCTTTTGCAGGATTGTGTAAGACATGCTTTGCTATTGCTAATAAATGGAAAGTTTCCAAAATACAATAATTTCCACTATTAGAGAAACAAAGAAAACCAAAGAACTGTATTCAGGAAAAAAGAAAGGAGAAAACACTTGAATATATCTCTGAGTGATGTGGCATCTGTCATCAGTTTTCACAAGCTACTTAACATCTTAGGAGGCTATAGATGTTACTGAAGTTGTTTCAGGCCAACTTTACGTCTCCTTGGCAGGCAAAGTTGAACTAAATTGCCGTCAGATGATTAATCAGTCTTAATGCTTTAGACAAAGTTTCAGATTAAGACAGGTCAGATACTAAAGATCTTGAGAGACAATGAAGGCCATGCTTATTCTGTTATATGAATTGTACTCAGATTATCTGACCATATATTTCTTTCTCTTTTCACATTAACATTTTGGTCCATGAAACAAAAATAAAGATACTTTGAATATATCATGCCACTCCAAATTAGATAAAAAAAGCAACAATCAAAGAACTAGCAGCATGTTTGTAGAGAAAACTACCAATTCAGAATGATTTTCACTATTAACAGTGTCATGCATGCACAAGTGAACAAAATGAAGCTCAGGCTGAATGATCTCATATAGGCACGCAAGATACGTTGGTACCTTCCCTACAGAAAGTCACTTTGCAGCAGTATACTGAACAAAAATATGCTGTGGGTCTTCCCCCTCTTTTTTATTTAGATGTATAAGAGCGTATACCAACATGTATTTATATCTGCTCTTTTTCTGCCACTAGATGCTGCCATTAATATAAGCATAAAACAGCAAAAAGGACTGCAAACTGCGCTCTCCACACTGTAAGCATCACACTGTATTGTGTCAATTAAACTGTTTCAATAAGATACAACTTAGAACAGCAGAAAATCTTCACATAACATAAATGCTAATTAAACTGTGATGTCGGGTTTAAAACTGAACTGTCAGGTAATTAAGACAGGTGATGAAACTTTTTTCAACTTCACACTTGAAAAGACAGCAGACATCTGCTTATTCTCCACAGTGTTATGTGTCAATGATATTCAGATGTCAGAGCTGCATTGCTTTTAGGGCAACATTCTAGAAGAGTCATCATCCAAAGTTCTGAAATTGCAAAAACTGAGCTCAAAAAGCACTGAGCCTATTTGTAAAGGCAAGACAGGATTCACACGCCTGTTTTAACAACTCCTCATACACCAGGTCCTGGCCCATGCTTTCTGCATGAAAGGACCCAAATGCTCATTTCATGTACATCATGTTCACTTCAGCAAAGCATAAATATCAGAATTACAGATAGCAAAAGAGAGCTGGCAAACAAGTTCAGATCATGAGTATGCATAGCAAAAGCAGCAAACGATACATATATAACTTGATACTTTCTTTGTTTGGGGTATGTCTGTAGCCCTTTAGAGTGTCATTGTGTAAAGAATTCAGTTTGACTGCCTAGACTATTCTTAAGGGTATAATACAGCATTGAATATATATACACAAGCAAAAGCAAACAATGAATAATGTTTTTAACCTAACATCCAAAACCTCTGATGGTTCTTGTCAGCTGTCTATCAGCTCAGAAAAAAAACCAACAACATTCTGGCATTATTTCAGGAACCATATAACTACAATTTTTAAAAGTCTGAAACTGAGGCTCCCCAGTTAATAGCTTATGAATGTAGAGAAAAAGAGAGAATGGACCTCATCCCTTCAGACAAGCCCCTCAAGACTCCAGTCTCAGGCAGCACAAGGCAAAGACAGCAAGGTGATTTTCAATAGCCAGGCTGAATGTGTCAGCCATTACCAGTCAGAGGTAATGTTCTCTGCTGGATGCTGTATTTGCCAGTGCAAAGAGGTAAGTACCTTCTCACACAGAGCTATTTCAAGTGCATAGGACTTACTAATTCATTCATCATGACACACTAAAGCAGCTGAAATACACCTTTCGGGCCAAGTTTTGCCCAGAACAGATGTATTTTCACATCACTTATTAGGCTGCTAACAAGCCCTTAGAGAGTTTCACACATTCAGGTATCTCTTCATCAATGGCACAGTTCAATTTAATCCAGATAAAGTGCCCCTGGACAATTAACAGTTAACTAAAGTACAGCAGTCTCCAACTGGCTGTCACATCACAGTAGAGAAAGCAAAACCAGCCAGTATCCATAGCTTTAGCATGGTCCTGAGCTCATATTGATTTTGCTTAACTGTTTTCAGTGTCATGAGAAGCCAGTGATAATCGCAGAAACTAGATGACAAACTTTTTGGAGATTATTATTACTACATGCCATAGCTGCTCTCAAAAGAGAAATCAAGAAACCCTCATTTCCGGAGACTGCAGTGTCTTTACAGATCTACTCATCATCCAGAAGTCCTTCCCGTTAAAACAAACTGCAACGCGCAGAAGCATTGGATAGGGAAACACATTAAAAAGCATAAAGTCCCTCAGCACAGTATTTATGACTGTAAGGGCAACAGTGTTAACCTCATCAGAAAGCTCCTCTGTGTATAGCATAGCAGATCTATAAAAATACGAGGCTATCCATAAACTCTGTACTGCTCAAGAGTGTTTTACTTTCAGTGGTCTGACTTCACATTTTTAGAAATATGGGGTGTCCTTGGCCATATTAAAATCAATGTTTGGTTTTAATAATTGCTTGAACGAGAAGCCCACTTTCAATACTCAAATGATTTAACAACTGAGATGACCAGAGTTCATCACTTACTGGACTCCGGGTCTGAGTTGCCATCTCCTTCTGTCCGGCTGTTGGGTGAAGCTTGCTCATAGTACTCCTCCTGGGGGAAGCCGAGGGGCAGAGGGTGCGATGTGCTAGCACCGCTCGTGGGTTCGTGGTCTCCAAGCCCACTGTCACTGCAGCTTTCCTGGGAGCCATCTGGTAGGTGAAATGTGACACGGCGCTGAGGCTACAAGGAAGGAAGAAAATTATATGGTTTCCACTACAGTATCAGTAATTGCTTAATGCAACCAATTTAGGAAATGTATTATTTCAGTTATCTGCTGAAGACGCATTATCTGGAGTTGTGCACAATTTCAGGCTTTCATGAGCAGCAGCCTGCTTTCAAACCCGCTCCACCTGACAGCACTGCTTTCTTCTGGTTTTTAAAAATGTAAGCCCTGATGCAAAATGAAAGACACCTCAAACTAAAGAGATTCTGTCAGACTTCATAAGTCTTTGGATGCCTTTTGTATCCTGACTTGGAGATTTCAATCACTTTTTGAGGCTCAATTTATTTCACTGCTCAGTTTTCTAGTTTTCGAAAAACATTTTCTTTCCCATTAAAACCTGCTCCACACTTTTGGGCCTAAAAAATGTGACACACTTCTAATGTTGCTGAATTCTTCTAAGGCAGAAGAAAGAACAAACAATAACAAGCCTTATGCATTGCAAACAATTTTAATTTGCACAGCCATTAAACTAATGATTTAAAAGTAGATTCCACTACTCTCCTTCAGATATCTCATTAGGACCCCTTTGATTTCTGTTATACCACAGACCTGTGTCTCAACTATCAAAGGCTGGAAGCTGGAAAACAGAGAGCTGAGGAGGGAAAGTGTCACAGAACTGCTGTGGAAGGAAGGGCCAGGTGAAAGGAAGAACCTGATGCCTCAGGCATAGGACAGTGTTTTCATCACCTAAGTGACTCTGTGTGATTTAGGAGTTGAATAACTGAAATGTAAATCTGTCCCAGTATTAAAAGAAAATAGGAAAAAAAAAAAAAGAAAGAAGCAGCTCCCCTGCTCATTTCCATGTGTCTTATTTCCATGTGGTTTAGAAACATGAAGATTCAAAAAACCCCAAAATAACAATTCAAAACGTTCTTAGCTTGATGTTATACAAAATTCCATTTGAAAGGCAATGCAAAACTTTCCAGCTCCAGGACTCCTGGGATTAGTAAAAGCTGGAGATCAGATTTTTGATGCAATTATGCAAAAGTATATACAGTGTTTATAACAGAGCAGATGTTGTCAGAGGTCCCTAGATATTTGGTTCCTATAGGTGATAGTGTTGAACTCCATCACTTATATTACATTTTTGCTAAGAAGTGAAGTTCCTCTACTTTTCAAAATCCCTTTTCATCACGGTGACGTTATTACATATGCCCACAGACAGCTGCTGTACAGTGTAGTACAGCCAAGAAAATGGCAAGATCAACTTTACATATGCAATTCCTGACAGATGTGAGTGAAAACCCTTAAAAACTAGCAGTAAGAAATTCATGGCTTTCCCAGAAAATCTGTTCTAGTGCTTCACCACTGCTAATGGAGAGGTTTTCTTCTAATGTCTAACCTGCCTCTTTCTTGTTACAAAATAAATCACTTCTTCAGTCCCATCCATCATGGTCTGGTTATTCCCACTCATCTTTCTGGCATTTGGCACTTTAGTCTGCTTCAGAATAAACAGACCTGATTATTTTAATCTGTCATGTGCCTTCTGATATATCTTACTGCTCCCCCCTGCACACACGCTCACACATGTCTGCCTGTGCACAGCTCAAAACTCGTTACAGAGCTTCAGCTGAGATCTTTAAAGAGTGGAGTAGAGCAAAAGGATCATTTCACGTCTCCTACAGGCTCCACTACTGCTTTGCCTTTTTCATGGCAGTGTAACACATTTTCTTTGCTAACCAGTATAATGCCCAGCTCCTTTACTAATGACCTATTGCTAGTTGTCCTCTTTCTGATTATCGTCATTGACTGCTGGAGCTGAAGTGCAGCACCGTGCATTCATTCTTCCTGCCATTCTGTTTTTCCAGATGATTTCATTTGTTTATCATCAAGTACGTTTGCCTTCAAGCTCCTGCTTTCCTGTTTACCAAATCTGCAGATTTTAGACCCTCTCTCATTTGGCAGATCTTTAAGAAAAATTGGAACAGATCAAGCCAAGCCATCAGCTGCGCTCTGAAAACCTGAATGCAGAATGACTTCCCATCACACAGGATGGAAGGGGAGAAGACCTCCCTCCTGTGACTGCAGGAGAAACCTTACAGCCCACTGGAGAAAAGTTCAGATAGCGAAAGATTCCCAGCTAACACCCCCACATCCCTCCATGCACTTGTGATGACACCTGAAGAATGTTATCTGTCTGCTGCTGCTCCCACGACAACCTGGAAGGATGGCTAGGGCAGTGGTCCTGCTCCTCCATCACCTCTCTTATCCTTTTCTCACCACAGACAGAGATATATGGAGTGTCTCTGCACAGTCCAAAGAACAGAAGAATGCACAGAAATTACTAGTATGAATTATCTTCTTCTACCTTTTAACTGTCACTTGCCTCTCAGAGCCCTATTCTTACCAGCAGTCTCAGCTGACTTTTATCTGAAAGTCTAAATAACTGAAGTTTTGTGGAGTTGATCCAGTGAAAATACTCCTGCAATGTTACTGAGTTGCTCCCTGCATACAGAACTGCACCAAGCTTGCACAGACGTGCAGCTACAGCAGGTGGAAATGGAATATATTACTACTTTGGTCTTTAAATGAATCTGCTATTCACAGTATCTATGAAAAAATCAACCTTTATTGCACGAATTGTTTGCAAAATCTCTGTGTATTTTGTGAGGTTAACATTGCCTTCATGCTGTCTCATGTTGCGCATGTGCTGTTTGGTACTCATGCTGGGTTGTATTTTCTCATCCCCAAGCTATTAGTGAACCTTAAAAATAAAATATTCTTAAAATGTTATTAGCCCAAGTTCTAGTGTAAGATACCAGGATTAGGCTGGGAATACAATGGTTACTATTATATATGACTGGGATGCACCAAGTGTAAACAAGTGAATGTTTCTTTTCATGGTTTGTCATCAAAATACAGCATAAATTCTTAAACAGGTGACAGTAAAGGAGACCAGAAAGATACCAAGTCCTTTTTCAGACTGCCTGGCCCAGTGAGAAGAACAAAAAGCACCCCCACGCCCCCCCTCCCCAAAAAAACCAAACTGAACAACCAAATTTTAACTAAATCTCACATACAGTAAAAAAATGTAAATATTTAGTTCTATAAATTGAGATGTTATTAGTCCAAAAGATGAAAACCAGCCAATATAAAATAAACTGGCATCAGGTAAAGGCTCATGATTTTAATGTGATAGTGTTCCTGAGTATGCCACACCTGATCCTGCTGATGACAGAGCTCTTTGGGAAGAATTTATCAAGATGAAAAAGCCCCAGCTATTTCACTGCATGGCACTGCTGCCATTTTCTTAATTCAGGCAGCATTAGACAATGATCTGGAACAAGTAATTCCAATAAAATTTTGCCAAAAGCTGGGACTTATCTTCTGTCACAATTATTTTGGAAATTTCCTCCTTGAGGCATTTAAATTTCAATTTATAAGATTACAAAATATCCCCAGACTCCAGCTGCTGTCTCTTTATCTCCAAAGGGAGTTAGCACCGATAGTAAGAGAATAACAAGGATTATGGTTTGTTTTATTTATTTGACAGACAGTAAGCATATTTTTCAAAAAGAGAGAAGTCCAGGCAAGCCCATTATGGATTCGTAGTGGATTCTGAAAATGCTGATGTAATACAGACAATTAGACTGATAGGGGAAAATGAAGTGAAAATGTAAGGAAAAATGTACAGTTTCTCTGACAAATTTAACAATATTAAATTACTCTTTATTGGTATGAAAAAAGAATTTTGCTCCCAGAGATGTCATGAGCCCAGACACAAATCCTGTCAGAGGTCTCGTACGGCATTCACTACATTTTGCAAAGGCAGTCTGTGTCTGGAGGGATCAAATTATCTCAGAAAACCGCAAACCTTTTACTCTCATTATTGAAATTTATATGAAGACTGATCAAAGCCCCAAACTATTCTGTGTTCAATCTTTCACTACAATAATTAGACTGTGGCAGTGGGAATAATAAAAGATGAGTCTAAGTAAATAGCTTTGGATACACTGAAGGGATGATTTCTGGAATTATACACCAGGGGTTAGCCAATTTATAATCAAAACCGAAAAAAAAGGTAATAGAAAAAGCAGCAGATATCAACTGAGGAACATTAAACTATTAACCTTATTATCTTCATTCACTGAAGCAAATTAATATCCTTTTAAAAGGAGATCATAAAGAAAAACTGTTTAATTTATGTTGAATTAATTATATTATTTAGATGATAATTCTGATTTAAAACAGGCCTTATTTAGGAGATGCGCAGAAGACAGCACAGAAGTAAAAGAACAGGATTGATTCAACAGTTTTCTTTTTCCACTATTAGCAGCCAGTGAATGAAGGAGTAGTAAAAAATATTTTCTAAGTTGCTATTAATATTTATTTCTCAGTTGCTTATGTCTTTCAAATGCCAGGAAGGCATAAAATGCATGCTTTAAATAACCAGACAACCATCTCCAGTTAGGATCAGTACATTTCAGTTGTTAAAGAAAATCCTTAACCAAACTATGATTTCCAGTTCAAATCTTTTTATACTCAACTGTCACCTTTTGCTCCAAAACAACAATCTTCTGTTCCATATGCCTTGATTGAGACACACAAGACCCAGCTACTATTCATATAAAGTTCTCAGAATAACACAAAATCAAATTGCTTGATAGGATCCAACTACAAATCCGATGGAAAACATGATGAAACTCCAGAAAGACAAGCCAGTATTTTCATTTTCCCTTTCCCTAGACTTAGTAGTGTACAGCACAGTTATTATGGCCCAAACAGGTTCTACCAATTGTTTTATAAGTCTGTATTTCACATACTTATTGCAGCTCTGTCCTGGAACCAATCAATTGAGGCTAAATAAAATGTATTACCCAAACTCAATTAAAGCTCCACCAACACTAACTGCAGATTCGGGATGTCACATGGATTCATCACTACGCTGCTGGCTCTGAATCTTTATAGCAAATGATCCAAAATGCGCGATCACTCACTAATCACTGTTTATCTCACCTGAAAGGGAACACCCCTCAACCTTGAGAAGTTCTCTTGGACAATGTCCCGACCTGAGGGGATTGTCCCCGGCTGCAGACCGCTGCTCCAACAAGGCCCAACTCCAAATGGCTGCCTGAGGCGATCCTTTTATACCCAAGTCGGATACGAGCTGCGGCCCAATATGGTCATGTAGCTCCCCATTGGCTCAGGACCCAGCCTCCTGCCCCTGCACCCGCCAGCGCCACCATGTGGGGGGACAAGAGCTGCACATGCAGGAGCTCCCCCAGGCTTCTGTCTGCAGGGAGAAGCTTTGGAGGGCTTTGGTCTGGGCGGGTGTACCTGCCACAAGCTGAAAACATTAAACCTAAGACGTTACTCTGTCATCTTGATGACTTTGTATTGGACAAAATGCATAAATGTAGCTCATTACTCTCTTTTGCTCAGATTTCAGAAGTCCAAGCTCAGCGGACATTAAAATCACTTTCCCTATCTCACATGAAAAATAACATTCCCAACTACTGTCAATACAGCAACTGTCATCTCATACAGATCAAGCTTGTTGAACAAGCCCTTCTATTTACTGAACAAGTTCAGCAGAATCACCTACTGTCTTATCTTACTGATTGCATCCCTTTCAGCTTCTGATTTTCTATGCTTGTCAAATCAAAGAGACCTACTGGTTTTCCCATTTACCATATTTACCCTTTTAAATATTGACAAAACATTACATTTTCAGCTACATAAAACTTCAGAAATCCAATACAACTCTTTTACACTCTTACTACAAATTTATCTAGTCCTACTGATTTAATGTGACTAACATTAATAACTGGTATCTTACATCCTCAATAATTACTAATGGAAAATACATGAAGAGAAAGCTTTGATAACTAACTTTACTCTTCCTCACTGTGATTAACAATCTAACTGTTCCATAGTAGTATGAAATGTGCAAGTAATTCTAGGCTTTTATTTATTACTGATGTAAATAACTCCTCCCATTTTATTAATTTATTTAGATGAAGGAAGCATAATCAATTAATTTCAAAAAAGCAGGTAAAAGCTTGGTTGACTGCCCAGACAACTGCAAATTCAATGTGGATGATTATCCTAGACCTACTTGTAGTTTTCCAATGAAAGAAGTACTACCTCTGCAACAAACCAGGGAACAGACAGCGCCTCTTTACCTGCTCAAATGGAAATTACTTAAAATTGACAGATCTTGTAGTTGGATTCACTCACACAAAGAGCTGGCTCAAGTGATGAGAAATAATCTCGCAAGACTATCTTGTAATTCTACCACGCTCACTTACTCAGGGTGCCTTTTTAGAATTACACTTACATAGCTCTACAGGCATTTCTTGCAGGCATGTAAAGAAACTGCACCTAACTGATAAGCAAAAATGTCATCTATTTCAGCTACTGGCTATTGCAAAAAAGTAATTCTATGAAACCCTCTTCCAGGTGGGTAAGCAACTGAAAATTGTTTTAACACCACCTGCTTTAAGAAGCAACTTTTCACTGATGCCATTTTTCACTAAAGTTACTAGAAGCAAAGCCGATAGTCCCATCTTCCTCCTGTGGCCCAGTGGTCACAGAACAAACTCTCTAGCCAAATCATCGCTGATCAAAAACATTATAAACCTGGAACTTCACAAATGTCTGATTAACAGCCTCAATGGGTATTTATTTCCAGACTCTAATCCTCACTGTACCAAAGTGCGTATCTCATATGACATTTCCCAGCAACATTTAACAATTAAATTGTGTTTTCTGAGCTTCTTGAAATAACAACAAAGAACTGAAATAAAAAGCAAATAAACCTGAAAATAACATTTAAAGCATGTCAAACATTTTATTTCGCTTTTGAAAGGCAGTTATTGTATGCTAGATGTCAAAATGAAAGCTGAAAGCATGCTTTTTAAAGTTTAATTCATGTAAGCCTTCAATTTGACATATGATTAAATAAAAATTACACATGAAAGTTGCACTATGGCTGTGCTCTTGCTAAGGCTGAGAAGTAGGAAAGTATCAATTCTGATTTTTTTTAATACATTCTTCACTTTCCAGGTTATCATCTTTCATGTTATTATATCAAACGCTTGATTTCTGATAGCAAAGCCATTTTAGTTAAAAGAACATAATAATAAACAATAATACAGAAACATTTTGGTAATATTTGACACCACTTCTGACTGCTGGCCCAACAGCATGGATCTTTTTTAGCAGAAATATTGATTGGGTATTATTACCGTTGTGGATGTTTCTTTTAAAAGCAACACTATTGCTTACCTAGTGTTTTCTTTGTGTTAATACTGAAATAGAGTAGAATTTATACTTTCATATATGTAACATAGCACCCTAGGTCTAATTTCATTCTGTTAATTTACACATTTCACTTATGGCTCAGATAAATAGATTTCATCTTTCTTCATGAGCAATGTATAGATTTATGGAATAATAAATGTTGTTCCAGCCCCTACTTTTGCATCATAGCAGTCAAGGCTAAGCCATTAAGTACACACATGATGAGGTTATTAGAGCTACAGAGACCTGGAAGAAATCTCAAGAACCTGATTTAATTTCCATTTGCAATTTTTTTCTATTCAGTTTTGCATGTAAAGGTCAAATCTATCTGAAGCAATACACACGCGTATAACTTCACAAGCCATCACAAGTATTCACTTGAAGAGGCTTCAAAATGTGCCTTCATCATTTCTAACCAATGGAGCTATTCTTATCAGTGCTTCCCAGAAAAAGAGTCTTTCATCTAATTTTGGTTCCTTGGGTTGAAAGTGTACTGAAGCCAGAAGAAAAACACAGACACATACTTTTAATGAGACTTATTCAAGGAGTATTCTTAAATATTACAGCACAAGTATTTGTGTATCACTTCAGTTTTATTTTACCCTATAAAATAAACCTTGTCTCCACAGAACTTTTTCCTGCAGATGTGGATAGGATATCGGAGTGGAACAACATGGAATAACCTTATGATATATATTGATATATGTAGTTGTTGAATGTGAATTCATGTTGTTATGGTTAAAAATAAGGTTCTCGAATTAGGGCAGAGAGGAAGTCTGCACTCTAAGCTTAGAATGTGAAGAGGTTGAGGTAGCTCTTGAATAAAGAGAAATAAATAAAGACAGACTTCCTCAATTTCTTCTAGAAAAAAAAAAAAAAAACCACAATATTTTTGGATCCAAAGGTTTCTAACTACATTTTCACTAATTTTGGTATCATTCACAGTAGCCTTCAAAAACTCTTTGCTTCTGCCCCCCAGAGAGCAGTCAGCTCTTGCTACACCATGACACAGTAAAGCAGCAGGTTTCCTGCAATATTTCCCTAAGAAGAAATCACTATTTTCATAGCTTATACTATCAGGGTGGTAATGAATAAGTTTTTAGCTGTTATTTACAGTAGAATACAAGACACGTTCAAAATTATTAAAGTGAGTTGAGCTACATACTACTAACGCATTCTTAAATAGATATCTGAAATACTTACTTGTAAATGGGAAAAATTCTACAAATTGAAGTGCTGTATTATATCACTGATACCATCCTTCACTCCTACAGAGTGATGTCTCTGCAATTGTCCTTTCAGATAATCAGAATACATAACTGTCTTTCAGAATTCACCACTTCTGTAATTTCAGTAAGGCAAAATATAGAGCCATTAGCCTTCCTTTGTTCCTCAAATCTTTCTGGCTTATTTCCATATTTAGTGCAGCCATTCTTTAGGACTATTAAGATTACTTACTCATCTTTCTTTACAGAGCAAAATATACAATACAAATTACTTAATTAATGCAGCATATGTTAGTTTGCATAAGGAAATCATGCAGTTCTGGGCAAGGGGAATTGAGGGACTCCAGCTGATGCTGGAGGGAAGTTGCTCCCTCTCACAGCAAGCTGAGAGCTGCTGCGTAACACCAAGAGCCTGTGACTGGCCTGCAGTCAGCCCCATGCGCCTGCAGCTGCTCCGATCACAACCCAGCCATGACCCACAGATGGAGGGTTTGTGCTCTGAAAGCACAATGAGAGTGCCACTGTAAGCCAAGGTCCACTTCTGTGAGATTCAGGCATCTGTTATCAGGGACCTGGCTTTATAAAGCACAGCCCTGTGACCCTGGGTTGCTTTCCTGACAAAGTTATTGTGGTGAGAAAACAGGTGAGCTCAAGCCATGCACAGTAAGTAGAAACTGAGACAGAAGCTGTTTACTTAGTAACTCAAGGAGTCAAGAGAGAGGTACTAAAGCAAAAATACATAAAGCACCAAGGTGAAATGGTAGATAAGTCAGCAGAAGTGAGGATTAGGCATTTGGAGGGAGCCCTGAAGCCAAGCTCTTCCTCACGGGACTGCCAATGCATAGCTCATTACAGACCACCAAGTGCCTCTGCCACCAACATGAGCATATCACTGTTTTGATTAAAAGCAACTTAGTCACAGCCATTTACTGTATAAACCCAAAAATAACATTACTGCGTTCTCATAAATCATGAAATAACTAGGTTAGAAAATACCTTTAAGATCATCAAGTCTAACCATTACCCCAGGACATCCAAGTCCACCACTAAACCATGTCAATCCTGAGCCAAGTCCCCACATCTTTGGAAAGATGCCTGAGTAGAAGTGTCCCAGAGAGCTGAGAAATAAAAGGGGCTGGGGTGGGAAGGCCAAAGGCACAGTGGAGGCCAGCTCTGCAACTTCATAAGTGCATTCAATAGCTACCTGCATTCCTCCACTTGCCACACAGATTAACACTGCTACCATCTTCAGGTTTATTTAAATTTCATGTAAAGCTCAGCTAAATCAGAAGCAAATATTATTCTCCATACAAGCCAAACTGAACTAGCAACCTCTAGAACTGCAATGCTTCTGCAACTCTGATACCCAGGAGATGACCAGGAAAGGCACCTACTCGCTCTAGTTGATCCAGAAAAGTGTGACAGTGCAGAAACCCCTTGTAACATGCAGTCAAGCAAGAAGAAATGCAAGGCTTTAGGTCTACACTGTATTCTTACTGCTCAGGAAAAGGCAAATTGCTGTAGATATCTGAAAAAACAGGGAAGATCTTTGAAATAAACCAGCAGGAAAAATGTGTGTGTGTAAGGGTAATAACAATGTCAGGAGAGCTGGCATACATCATAGGGGCAACAGGGAGACACAATGGGCACAGGTATCTTCCACGCACAGCTACAGGCACATGCACAGACTTGCATTCCTGTATCAGTTACACTATCGAATACCCATGGCAACTGCTCTGGTTTGCTCACCCCAAAATCATCGTTATGCATAAAATTTCCTGACTAAAGACTTCAAATCGTATTCCTTAAGATATTTCTTAGTGGTTTTTTTATTTTCATTGGCATACAGCATCTGTGCTTTGCACAAAACAAAATGCACTTCACACATTTTCCGGGCAAAATGCATAAATATAAACTTGCAGCAGTAATTATGTTCTTTCTCCTACTGCTTTTAATTAATTTGACCTTTGGTCCTATTTTTGTCAATTTGGGAGGCATGCTGCAATCAGAAGAAAGCTATGGTGTAAGTATTCTATTCGGCAAGTCACCAACTAAATGAGTAAGCAATGGAGGAAAATCTATAGCATGCAATTAGCATTATTCTTTTCATTTATTTTTGTTTTACTTCACAGAACTTATTAATAAATTTCAGTAGGTAAAACTGAAGGTAGGAACCCTCCTACACCAGGTGGACTATATTCTACCTTGGCACAAAAGAAATTCTTTTGATGTACTGGAAATCTTATTAATAGATTCACCAGAAAACAAGCATGTAAGCTGGCAGAGGCAATTGCAAGAGGTAAAATGAATGTAAATGACAGATGAAAGAAAATTTTCATGCCATTCAGATCAATATAAACAGAAGTGCTGCTGCAACCACAGCACCAAGATGAAGGGAATTCATCAAACTTGTATTTCAGACTATTTGTCCTGCTCCAAATGCACCCTCTGTGTTCCTGAGCTATGGTCTTCCTTTACCCAATTAATACTACATTAAGATGCACTCCTGCAGGGCTTTTTTCCTTATTTTGACGAATTGAAGTTTTTCAGTGTGCTCAGATATGGGAGGGGGGGAGCACAGAGAATAGCTTCTTGCTTCTAAATACTGCCATTTGAAAAGCCTGTAATTGCAGCACTTAATAATTTTCTAAATACTTAAGCCAGAATTAATTATCCCTGCTATTACAGCAGAAGCATGGATCATATATTGGGTATGATGAAGAGAATGTGTGATAGAACATTTTATTGTACTTAGTGCATGCAGTGGGTGTGCAGGGCACTTAAACTATTAGAAGCAACAGGCTTCTCTACTTCAATTATATCTCAGTATGATCATCAGATATCTACAGAATCAGCTTTGCTCATTTTGCGATTTTTGTTGTTGCCTAATTAAACACTTTCAGGACCCTTCTTTACACCAGGGACTAATCACCGTCTAAAAAAGAATCCTGCTTTATTTAAAATTATATTGGTTCTTGGTGAAGAATTAGAGGAAGGTAAATGCTTATTGTTAAACAGCTTCCATTTCAACAGACTGAAATGCATTTTCATTAGTAGCCAGAAACCAAGGCACGTCATGAACTTCAGCAACTGCCTTTAATGGAGTGAATTCTACAGTCTCCTGGCAGTTTTATATGGTGCTGAGAAATCAAAAATATGTGTAGCTACCCTTACAGTTAATTGCCCACCCTGCTTAAAATTCCCTTTATGCAGAAGCTGGGTAGCAATAGAAATACTAACTGCAACATATAAGACATTTAAACATTTTGAGACACATAACAAAGAAAACACATAAACATGGTATTTTCAAGGGGGAAAACAAAGCCACAAGGAGATGAAGCTTCACTTCCAGAACACTGGATTCAAACCTTTGCACAGAACACAAACTAAAGTGACTTTGATCTCATTCTAGTGTGTCGAAAACAAAGTAATTTCTTACAAAAAACAATCACCCCCTCTCTGAAAAACCACTGCTTGTCTGAGATGCACTAGAATAATATTAAACTGTTGATGCAGGCTCACTGTTTGAAAGATGGCTGGCAGTGCTGCTTTGGTTTCTAAGTAAGTAGTTTACTGGGAAACCAGAAGGGAAGAAGCAGCCTGAAGCACACCAGCTGACTCTTCCCAGAAGTTCAAAAGACTGGGGCTGTGGTGCCGTAGGTAGCTGAAGCGCAAACAGGGATATATTTACTAGAGAAATGTACTGTCACATCTCAAATGAACACAATCAGAATCAGCACAGATTTCAGTCAGTGCTTGTGTAGCAAAATGGCAAGATACTAAATGCCATCACGAGCAGTGAAACAAAAGGGATCCAGAGAAACACTCTGTCTCTCACCTACATCTCTAGAATTGCCTTTGAGACTCAGAACCATGATACATTCATTTATTTCATACCAGAAATAATGACTAATGCTGAGTCTGTGATGAAAGAGATCAGGCAGCTGTAGAAGTAATTTCCCTAGTTGGGAGGAAATCATTTCCTTTTATGTTATATGCCCTTGTGCTGGCTCACCGTAACCCCAGCCAACAAATTCACTTTCTGTAATTGTTTACATCCCAGCCTCAAAAGATAGACCCCATTTTTTTCCCCACAGTTAAGGACTATAAATCTACTCTTAGTATAGACTATAGTCTAATTCCCAACTGGCTCCCCAGGGACTCACAGAAGAAAGAGAAGACAAACAACAACTACAAGAAGATGACTCCCCAGCTCCAATCAATAATTTGCCTGTCACTGCACAAGCGCATCTCCCTTTCGCCGTTAACTCTGTGAAGTTCTTTATCAGTGATGTACTCTTACACTTCCTAGGTAGACATTAAGCATTTTTGCATCCCGTGGGTTTTGCATTTCAGTAAATCTCCTTTTCCCGGCAACACAAATATACAATAACCGCCACAGACTGACAATACATGTTAGAAAATTTGAAAAACAGCCTATAGTGTAATAGTACTTTGCACATATATATCATTCTTTACTCGAATGGGCTTTAGAAAGATGAATTCAGTTTTAGAATAATAGAACAGAAAAGGCAGTTATTAAAATACTTTACAAATCAACAAACTAAAGCACAAATGGCTATGCTCTCTTGATCTCTGTGACTGAAGGTTAAGCTAAGTCAGTGACAGAAGCCAAAAATGAAATCAGGGGTCCTACACTGAGAAAAGGTATTTACATTCGAATAAACTATCACAGACTGCCTGAAATAGGGAATTATGCATGTGCATTTTATAAGAATAACGCACATAAATACAAGCACATACAGTATCGCTTAAAACCATATCAAAGACAGAAAATACACCACAAACCCAAAAGACAGTGACTCAATAAAAACTGTTTTCTGAATAGTTTGGCCAACACTAGTGGGTATTCACTGAAGTGAGTGCTAATGCAGTCTGTTTCAATGGAGCCATATGGATTAAAAAATGCCATTAGCAACATCATCTAACACTAAACCTCTGTGAGCAAGTGAGAGAACAATAATGATCTTATCTGCTCTAACAAGACTGAAAAACTGGTGACTGCAGAAGATTCATTCTGCCAGATATTCCATCTGTGAGTAACAGACAAGTTCATTAATGGAAATCTTCAAATTAGAGCTGAGAAACCACAGCTAAGAAAGGACTGCCTTGACAAGGAAAGTTTCTGCTTAAAAGCTCTACAGGTTCATGAGGCTTAAGATTGAGTCATTACCATTATCTGCTTTCACTTTTAAATATGTCTGTTTCCCGTTCTGAAGTTGCATTGACAGCAGCGCTCCTGCCAGCGTTTGCCACTCGTTGCACAAAAATAGTTTGGGAGGAGCTCTGAGCACAGAGCCTGAAATCTGTCACGTCAACAACTTCCCAGCTCTGCAACACAATGCAGAATTTAGATTAGAAGCATGGGTGCTCCTTTTAGCATTTAAGTCAATCTTGCAATCTGCTCAAACTTTTCAAATGCCTGAAGGTAGTACCACCATACCCCCGACAGACGCGGTACCTACTTCTGGCAGACTTGATCCAAAGCTCCCTGAAGGACTTTTCCCCCAGCCCTACCTCCCTCCAAATAACTGTTGGGTGAAGTGAATGACAAAAGCTCCAATAACACCCAGATTCATAATCTAAGACATGGTAATAGTGATCAGTTTGAAGATACAAAACATAGCTAAATCTTGAGTCCCAACATGTTATCTATCACTGGCAAAAGCAGACATGCTCAGAGAAAAAGCAGACATTACTTAAAATGTAGTTTCCCTTTAAAAAGGGAACACTAGTAGAGAAGTATTCAGTGATTTTCCCACACAAATCTCGTAACCCAACATCAACACAAGTCGTATCCAAATATCAGAAGAAATAACATCTACAGAAACCAACCATAATATTTTTCCAGAAAACTCTCTTTAACCAAAGCCCTGCTATAAAACACCATTAGCAAGCTTCTTCGGGAAAGCTAAGACAGAAGTTTCATGAAGCTTCACCGTGTTAAATGAATGCTGAATTGTTTATTGTTATTCATTGTTGAAACTGGAACAGAACACCAGAGCTCTGTTCAGCTCCAGGCCCACTCCAAATACGTTTCCTTTTAATTTTCAAATTCCAAACCTGGGCAGGAAGGGAGCTGCACTCAGCAGAGGTCAGAGGAGAAATGAGTAGTATGTATCAATAGGGCACACTGGTAAATGCCTAATGGGGGATCAAACAGAAAAGCCCACATTTCTAATACCAGCCTAGAGGTAATCAAACAGAAACACAGGCAAATCGATTCGAATCAAAACCAGCCAAAAGGCATTATATCACAAACTAACACATCCATCAGTAAAGGTTTGATTTTGTTCGAGCTTACATCTCATATAAGCACACTGCTAAAGCCACAGCTGCAGATATTCTCAAATAAACTGAAGTATTAAAAAATAGCAACACTGAAAGTGGTAACGGTGAATTTACCTTAATAGGCTGTACATTTAGGTTCAATTATTGTATATGCAACCAAACAAGCTTCATTTTAACACCAACCTGTGCATCTTACCTTCTCTTAGCAACAGGCCAGTCAACAGTACTTGCTGCCTCTCATCTATGAGTATGGTGGCAAAGAACTAATTCATCCCACAGCACAAGCATGAAGCTGCTGTGGAGTCGTGCTGCTGGGTATGATTTAGTCAACAGGCTCTTGGAAAAAGCATTATCTCTCACACCGGTATTTTTTCATTTACACCATGTACTTTTTCCTCTCGCCACAAGCAGGACACGCATTAACCAATTCTGCAGCCATTTAAAGCTTTAAAAAACAAAGAAACAAAAAAAAAACCCAAGAAAGCAAACAGGGAGAAAAAAATAAATTAGTTTAAAATTTGCTTGTTGTGGGGTAACTTCTGGAAATATTTAGTGACATTGTGGTTAAGCTCAAAACAGGAACCAGAATGGATCCAGCTAATTTCCAGACAGCTGAAGACATCGCATCTCAGATTTTTACTGGTTTGTTTATGCAAAATAATGACATTATTTCATGTAGTTTGACTTCTAAACTATTTTGAGGAGACTCTTGATAATTCCTGTGAGAAAAAGCAATTAATTTGGTTTTCAGTGACTGAAAAATACTGAAACCCAGATTGATTTTAGACATATTTTTTCAATCATGTTTGGCAGAGATCTTGTATCTTAATGCAAACATGCAAATGGATTTTTCTTTTTCTCTTTTAAACGGATCTCTGACCAGGTGAAAGTTCATTTGTGAGAGTTATTTCCCTTTAAACTGCAAAATGTTCAACTAAATAAAAATAATAAAAATAAAAAGCTCACATTCTGCTCTAAGTGATGGCTGACCACTGCCTCCAGACTACTGCTCTCTCATAGTCAGAATGCTGCACCACCCACACAGGGACGAGGTGTACTCACCTCCCTGCTTCAGCTTTCTTCACACAAAGGGATGCCATTGTATAAGAAGACTCCAACTAAAATACCTGTGATGCTTGTTGCTCGGTAAGAAAGTGTAAGGTAGATTTTCTCTCTACTAAATCTGTTCTGCAGCTGGGAAATCCAGCACAGACTCTACAACATGCTTCCTTACCTTCCACCAGTGCTGTAAGTGTGAGTGTTTGCAGAAAAAGCTGAAAACCTCATCGATTTACAGAGGGGAGAGAGGAGCAGACAATTAACTTCAGAAATGGAACATTAAAACAGTCATTGTCTCCTCAGTGCAAGCTAACGTCTAACAAAGGTTCCCACTGAGATGCCCATACCAAAAGCAGAGGGTTCAATTATTGCAGCTTATATTTTAAAGTGTAATGATTTGCATTATCCCAGCTAGCTTAAAACTTGAGTGAAACAATCAATGGTTGTTTTCCCATCCATGAAAATAAAGCATTGGACATGTAGGTTTCTTTGGGAGGTTGGTTGTTTCTCGAGGCTTTCTATGGGTTTGTTTGTTTGTTTGTTTTTAATTCTGGAAATCCAGGCAAAATCCAATTTTCCAACCCTAGGAAAATACTAAACAACTGATCCAAAGCCACTGAATAACAATCCTGATCTTCTGCATGATGCTGAAACGCAACTCTGGAACAGAAGAAATCCTGAAAATCAAAATTCAAAACATGCTGTACATTGGCTTTAGCTTATCCTATTTAAATGATTAAAAACCAAAACCAAAACCCAACAACCCAAAATAAGAACACCAAAAAAAAACCCAACCCCACAACAAAACCACCAACCAAACCACTCTTTCCCTACATTTAATCTACGCTACCATAACAGCATTGTATTATTCTGCCATCAGAATAAATACAAAGCTTGTTACACTTCAGGTCAATACTCACATTCCTCTGAAGTGGTATTCCAGCTTTTGACAGCTAAAACCAGACTCAATGCTTTTAGTCACCACTTTGCCAGTATTATTTTCATAGAATCATAAAATAGATTGGGTTGGAAGGGACCTTAAAGCTGATCCAGTGCCAACCCCCCTGCCATGGGGCAGGGACACCTTCCACTAAAGCAGGTTGCTCCAAGCCCTGTCTAGCCTGGCCTTGAACACTCCCTAGGATGGGGTAGCCACAGCTTCTCTGGGCAACCGGTGCCAGCGCCTCACCACCCTCATAGTGAAGAATTTCTTCCTAAAAAGCTAAAATGTACCATCTTCAGTTTAAAGTCATAACCCCTTGTCCTATCACTACATACCCTTGTAAAAAGTCATATATAAACCCAGTAAATTCCTCCAGACAGATCACAAAAAAACTTCCAGAGCTGAAATTGTGGCTATAATCTGGCATATATAGCATATTTGCCACTCAAGCACACTCCTTCACCCTTGGGTTTTTTTGCAACAAAGACTGATTCTTTTGTGCACAATAAAAATGCTTCAAAGCAGAAGCAGTGCTGCCATAAAACAGAAGGCATGAGGCTTCAGCAGTGCATCAAGAGGGTACTAAGCCCCTCATGGGTCACACAGGAGATCCCAGGGTCCCTCATTTACAAGACCTGGGTTACAACTGCACAACTGCTCCATTAAAACCAAGCATATTTCCTGCCTTTTCCAGGAGGAGAACGGGGGTGAAAGAAGGTGAGTGTATGCTAAGAATGACTGTAGCAGAAAGAGAAAATCTGTCATTCCTAAACAGCGTGTACATATTTATCTTCTACCAATTAGATGATTTTTGTTAAGAAACCAATGAGGCTCAGAAATGGGGGGTGGGACACAATACAACCTTCATTTATACCTATATATTGTTTAAGTTCAAAGAGACATTTATCTTCCCTGATTAGATAACATAATGGTCCATTATCTATGAATAAAATGAATGTCTATGAATTTTAGACATCCTGTTTCTCTAATATTTTTTTATGTGTTTATACTTTTGACATCCCTATAGAATTTTCTGTCAAAACCACAAAGCTGGGAGCAGCCTATATATGCCTGTGTGGATGGAATTACAGTAGGCCTTACAATAGGTAATGAAAATGTAATACTGAATTGTGGAATAGAATACAGCACTATTATGCAAAATCCTGCTTTTATAAACACCATGTAACAAAGTATCTTTTTCTTTAAAGAAGAAAGGAAAGCTTTTAAAGAAGATTGAAAGAATGAGCTACCTCCTAATACAAAGAGTAGACAAATCTGAAAAATAATGATTCCAAAAGTTGTTCAAAGCAGTTAGCTGCTTCTCCTTGTCATTCCTCTGTTACACAAAGGTTGCTTACACTCTGATCCTCAGATCAATGTAATGACCAGTACATTGGCCAGCCATACATCTTAATAAATGAATCTTCATTAAGCAATCTCCTGAATCCTTCAAGAGCTGGTCTGGCACTTGTAAGTGCTAATGAGAGGTCAGCAGTAATTCCACAAATAATAATTTGTGACTGAACTGCAACCCCTCTTTTGAATTCATTATTTATTATATACTATGACACAACTCAGACCATTGTGAAAAAAAGACAACTCATTTCAGACAGTGCTTAAATGGATAATTTGCCTTAGTACAGCATCAGACATCAGACTCCAAAGTTAAGCGAAAATCTTCACATACTGACCTTTGCCAGAGCACAGGAGCTACAGACAGGGGAACAAGCCAGCTGGTGTGACATCTCTACTTGCACAGTAAGAGCATAAAAATAGCACCTGGTGATTCTCAAGAGCTACAGGTAACTCAATAAGACAGACAGAGGAATATTTTAAGGAGAGGCTGACAGCTTAACTTGCTTGAAAAAAGGCTTATTACTCATTTTGGTCCATTACTGCAATCACAGGCATTATTGCCAGCGTACAGGCACGGCAATGCAATAACAGCCTGCTTTCATCCTCTATCCTGTTCACATGTACATTCTCATTATTCGCTCAAATCCTATTTTTTCAGGATCACTGATCCAGTCTAATCTATCAAACAAATTTCTTGAGAACTTGGACAAATACATAAAAACCTACAACGCATCAAAGAAGGGAAACGTTTCAGAAGTAGAGCAAGAATTATCTTCTCCTCCTTTCTTTCATCTTTGTTTTTTTTTTAAGTAACAAAAGAAAAATACACTTTTTTTTTAATAAAAAAATTACAAAATTACAAGCAAAATTACAAAACCCCACAATAACATTCAAAAACATGAAGATCAATACAGAGAAGCCGTAGACAGCACATAGTTTATGAAATGGGATGCTCTGGTTATCTAAATTGTGCTCAAATCTGTATCAAATCAGCACTCCATTTATTTCTTGAGACCTTAGGGACAAGTCCATTTAAAAGTCTCCTGGAATATTTAACCTTCTGACACAGAGGGAGAATCTTTTATGCTTCTGACAAGATGAGTTCCATTATATAGGCATACAGTGATGAAATTACATGTTTTGGTAGTGAAGTACACATGAGAGACTGCCCACAGATTGAGCGAGATTCAGCAGAAAGCATAACTATATGCGATTTGATTAGCAATCAGGGAAGAGGAGATAAAAATGGGTGCTGAAAATCACAGGGGGAGCGAGCACTGTTACAATTAATATTTGGAATTGCTTACAGGTGTTTATTGCACATTACTTGGAGTCCAGACTTTTTGTGTGTTCAGTGCTTAACATCTGCATCAGGCACAGCTCCCCTGACTGAGTCTGCCCAAGTTATTTCAGAGAATGCAGTTTCTCTAACACTGCTCAGGCTCTTCAGCTGCTGCCTGC
>JANHGB010021427.1:0-10905 GCA_026283785.1 Coracopsis vasa | reverse complement strand
TGGGGGGACTAAGTGGGGGGAGGGGGGGAGTGAGAGAGCGACTACGTGGATGGGCTTAAACCACGACAGGAAGCTAGGCAGGGACCTCATCATAGAAAATGTGCTCATCAATATGCTAGTTGCAAGTCCTTTATTTGTTTTTGTTACGCTGCCTGGGCTAGCTTAAAGAATAGAAATACTTCTTGTATTGGTTCTATCATTCAAATAATTCTGTGACACTAGAGGGAACTAATTAAAGAAAAGATTAGTACTGAAAAGCAGTAAATAGGAGATGGATGTTGCAAGTAGGACTTGTAGGACCTCTTGCTGAACTGCTTTTGCTATAATTAGGCCATGGTGCATTGTTCTGTTATGTTGATGTGCTCTTACCAAGGCATCAGCATTGACTGATGGATTGCAGGGTCTCAGCTGTAAAGAAATAAATCTTGGATATTGCAAATATATTCCAACCCCCACTTTTTAATGCAAACTGGTTAAAGTCTCAGTGTCTTTAGAGTGTCTGTCTACCCATTTTAGCACCTAAATACACCATGTAAACAATATGCTCAGTTTCTATCATCGGTCATGTATAAAGCCCTCATGGTGTTGGTGCAGCCTACAGCATGGAATTTAAGCTAAAACATCAAACATCCTAAAATCAAATTCCCTTTTGCTAGAAGAGTTTGGATCTCTGATACTTTCTGCAAGGTTCTAGGAACCTGAATTGTAGGTTCAATATACCTTTCAGGATCAGACTTCTATAAGCAAACTCATCACTCATCATTATGGGTTTTGCAGCAGTTTGTAGTTCCAGCAATATAATACACATGAATTTTAAACCAAAACGAAACTACAGATGTAGCAACATGAATGAAAAAGTCCTTGTATAGTCATTGACTCCATCTCTTGTCTTTATTTCATTCTCAAATGTAATTCTCACAGAGGTCAGCATTTTACAAGGACAGTTTTTACAATTTTCAAAAAACTAAAACATGGTCATTTTTCATTTCCTTTTCGTCTCTCTGATATCTAAACAGAACAACATAGGGCTTAAGCATGGTGCCTCCTAACGGGATTCAAAATGCTAAAATTGTTTTCTGCTGGCTTCCTGTAGTATTTTACTGAAAGTCTTCCATGAACTAACTTCCCTGATCATCATCAAAACACTGCTGTGGTCAGACAAGGAAGGGATGACCTCTGGAATGGTAAACTATATGGTGTAATTCATCCCTTAAATAGGTTACAATCAGTGCCTTAAGAAGTTGGCAAAATGTGAACTGCAGAAAGTATGTATAAAAGTGTTGTGGACATAGGATAGGGAGTTATTCAAAGCTTTGAGCAATTGCAGAAGTTGAGGGACTTAGGTATACATAAACAAGAAATGATTCCAAAGGTATTACTGCCACACCCAGAAATATTTGACCATGTGGATATTCCAAGGCCGATGTTCACATCCATGCAATGTCATACGACATTCCAGAGAGATGCATTGAATAGTGATAGTTAATTCCAGCGTATTTTAAGATGCTATATGATATACCTTATTGTATGTGAGCATCATGTTATGATCGGTAATTATTTTAATTGCCTAAGAAAGAATGTCGGCATCTGTACTTACGATGTTGTAGCAAAATCTCTTGTTCTGATGTGTAGAGACTCCTGTGACTTTCAGCTGACCAGCTATTATTAAGCCATTGAATGAAATAGGCTACAGGTTTTGTCAAACTCTATGATTATATATAATTGTGGAATAATATCTCAGAAACCCTGTAGAAAAGCACTTGCTGTGTATGTCTGGTTAAAGAATAGGTGAAGAGTATTTTTTGTCATTCAAAGAGAAGGACTGGTCCAGTGAGGCTGGTTTCCTAAGAAAAACCTGTAAATTAGTCTTCTAAATACTATACAGACTTTTTACTAGGACAGCAGTGTTTACTGTTAGGGGCCAAATTTGATGGAAATATCAATCGGGCTAATAACCAAGAATCCAAAGGAGAGTGATGGGGCCGAGAAGACTGCAGTGCCTTAATTGACTTATTAGTGACTTATTTCTTAAGTCAGAACTAAGGAGAACCTAGAGATTTAGACTTGCAGTTCACATAGGAGTTGGAGGTAGAACAAAGTACCTGCTTGAAACTCATCTTCATCATTAAAACTTTCAGAGATTCCTATTCTCTAGTCCCCACCTTGCCCTGATGGTCTCCTGACTGCTAAGAGGTTTCTGGTAGCTGGTGCGGCCCAGCAGTGCTGTCTGCGTAGTGATTCTTGAACAGCAAAATGTTCAAGATCTGTGGAATAGGCACTCTATGGAAAGCTTGCCATTTACATAAATTTTCCTCTCAGTATTTCTTTTAATTTTGCCCATCAGAGCAGGCAGGGACTCCTATACAAAGCAGGCTTCATGCTCAGCCAGTTATGTGAGAGGCATTACAAAATGATACAAAATTTGACCTGTAAACTTTGTAACAAGCTATTGTTTAACTTTGCCATTGTCTTCTCATATCCACCATTAATATATGAGCTTTGCTTTGTGATATGACTAATATATTTTTCCTCCTCTCCACTCCCATCACAACTTTTCAGTTGACATTGTATGTAAAAGTTTTTTAATTTACTTCATTTGGGAGGGGGGTGAGAAGAAAAATTAAAAATCCAGAATGAGTCAACTAAAGCAGCAGAAACATAATTTTAAATAGGCAGGATCATTACACAGTTATCACGGTGTGTACATACACCTGAAAACAGCTATAAAGCACAACAGCGGACAGTTGTTTGCCCTACAGTTGACTGCACACTCATCCTATTAGCAATTATATGTATAGTATCATAATCCTAATCAGTGGGTTTTGGAGTATGAGACAAAATCCCATGTGCACAAAATGAACAGTTCTGTTGGCAAGAGAAATTAAGAATTTAAATAAAGAATTTATATTTATTTTTCTTTAAAATAAAGCATGGTGATTTAACCTGATGGCTGTTAATGGTAATTGGAGGCAAGCAGTTCTATATAGAATGAAGTTCTATAAATCAGAAAGAGCATTATCCTCTTATCTTAGTTTCATCTTCTCTAAAGCAAATAAAATACTGTATAACAGGGCAGCACTTCTGACTAAGAATAGTGCTTATCAGAGATTCTTAAATCAGTTTGTTATCACAAGATTAATTAGTACCATCATTTTATTCTTCATTAATTAAGTAAGCAATTTGTAGCTAATTGCCATCTCCTTGCTTTTCTCAGGAATCCTTACCCAGGATGGGTTTTTTCTTTCTGCCTGTATGATATTGCCTCTAATGGGATGCAGCACAGCTGTTGAATGAGTCCACAAGCTTTTTGAAAAAAGTAGGTAGATGATGTAGTATCTGGCATTTCCTACGCACATATAGTCAGTGCATGTAATCTTATTTCCGTGTGATTTATCTATTTCCTCTCTCCTATTCAGTCCTGACAGTAGCTTTGGATTTCACTGAACTGTTTCGCAAGTGGAAAGCGGATTACACTTTGCAGGAGCCTTAATTCAGTGGAGAATGTAACACGTGGCTAAAGAAGCTGGGAATCCCTTGTGAGTATCCCATCGGAGTAGGTAGAATAAGATGGAAAGTGAAAGTTCATTGCATCTAGCTTTGAACCGAAATGTGTTCTATCACTTTAAATGAATGGCTTTACTTGGGGTCCATCATGAGTAAAGAAAGTTGTCATGGAAACCTTGATGGGGTAATTACTATCTGGGCAGAGCAATAAGGCCCCAGAGACTGTGTAATCAGGTATGTAATACCTGATAGTAATTACCTCATAGTAATGCCATTTTTTCAGGAAGACTTGGGCTTCTTTCTAGTAGAGGAGTTGGTATTGGTTGATTAAAGGAAAACTGCTCTAGTAGGATCCAGTAATGAGATACAAACATTTTTTTGTGTCTATCAAAGACAATTACTCTGTGGCACTTTGATTTATTCACTGGTAAAAAATACGCTAAAGCTGTTAAGAGGAGCCCAAGCATGGAAGCTAAAGAAGGTTTTGTTCCGGAAGATGGTTTTGCTCCAAGTTCTCCTCCCTTCCACATTGTCTACACTCCTGCGTAATTATCACGATTGTGTTCTTTCCTGTTAGCTTCGTATGTCTGTATTACACTGCATTACATAGTGTACACATAACCAAAGTGCCAATTATACCACTTGAGATAAGTATCATCCTGTACAAAGAGAATATACATAATTAGTCTTGTTTAATTTGAGTATTTCAGAGTGTAAGTGCAAAGGGCTAAAAGAATCTCACACGATTGTAGTTGGAAGTGTTTAAAAAGTATTTCAAGTACTTCTGTGAAATGGATCACTGGAAAGCTTATCAAGTCCTCTGAATCAGACTATTTTGGTTATCCAGGAATCCAGAATTCAAGCTGCACATGTGTCCTTCATGGGTTTTTTTTTGAGCAGTTTCCTAAATTCATCACATTTTTATGCAGTGAGCACAACAGAAAGAAGACAGAATCTAAAAAGAAATGGCAAGACTGTTTGCTAACTCAGTGCTGGGTTTCTGAATATCTCCAGGGTCATGGCTTGCCCTCTAAAGGTATATAAGATAACCATTCAGAACCATCCACTTATTTACATTGGCATCATGTTGGAGACAGTTGTGTCTTAGATTGTAGACATCACTTGCAGGATAGTTAAAAATAAAATTGCAATTCAAACTGGCTCCTTCTGAGTTTCAAAACTGTCATGAAAGCAATCTGTTCACACAGTACTCCTATGCATCAGAGCTGGATGCAGTCGGGATGTGAATAAGGGTGCTGTTGAACAGCACAACGCATCCTCTGTCATACGACATGGAGAGCACATCAATGTGTGTAGAGCAAATGGGGTTGAGCAGGAACTGTAGCTCCTTTATATGCCCCCCTGGTAAATCTGTCCTTCCTTCTGGAAGCAAAAATGCTAAAAATATAGGTATATCGAGGCTTTCAAAAGGATGGACTCCCCTTTTTGGTCTGCAGAAACCAAATAGTAATGCTTATTATGCAATTCTTGTCAAATATCTGCATGCATGAGGCACATCAGTGGATCCAATCAAGTGGCAGGTATTCTGTGAGACTCCTTAAACATCATTCCTTCAAGCAGATATTAACTTAGTAAAAAAATGATGTGCAAACAGAAAATGCTAGGGTGGAGAGTGAGTTTTGCACAGGTGCTTGGGAAGAGTGAGGAGAGAGTCTGTGTTTACTTCCCTAAATAATTTTTCTTCAGAAGATAACTGATCTATGAAACAACCTGTGTGAAGGTTGGATGTAAGGTAACTCTACAGCCATAAGCTCAGCCAAGTTGTCTGTCTTTTTCAGAGGTCTATGTACAGATATATTTGCCTTTCTGAAGAACACAGGTAGTCTAACTGCTTGTCTAAAAGTATCTGTAAAACTCCTATGTATTTACAGAATCAAATGGAGATTTAAGACTTCACCTACAAACTAATTGGATTCCTGCTTTTTGGCCCTTAACTCAGGATAGATTTAGAGTCTGTTTTGTGTTATCCTCATTCAAATATATGCCCCTTGGAGGACAAAACAGTTAGAGTTTGTGAGGTGATACCTTATTACTCTCATCAGAGCCTTAAAAATAGCAGTTCAATGGTATTTAGTGCTGAGTATGAAAGAGTTGAGTATTAGAATGGATGACTGTGTCAGGCTAAAAACCCATTTAATGGCTGCTTTGTTATCTGAATGAGCTAAAAGCAGGTATATGTGCTATATAAATTGTGGTAACAGCCCAGCCATGAGGGAAATGTCCCCTAAGACACATCCAGATAGTGAATGATTTTAACTGCAACATAATTCACTACTGTGAATATGTGAATATAGCAGTTACAGCAGTTCACAATAATACAGTGACTAAAACATTACCATGGAATCCAGTACTACTATTTCTACTAGAACTTCAGCACTGGCTTGCATGTCTAAAGGAGACATTATCCTTCTGGAATGCTGTTCTTCTATCTATATTCACCTTTGTATTTTTTACCTTCAAAAATTGTTAAAAAAGCCCAAGGGGTATCGTTACTCTTGCTTTTCCAACAAAGGACTATGCACAAAGGTGACACGAGACAATTTCATATCTATTTGCAAACTGAGCAAGAATAATGTTTTTCTGAGTGTTGGGACAGAATGAAGAAAACATGTAATTTGAGTGTATATCTTAAATATTCCAGTTGTGACAGTTCTGGCTAAACTAGGTCAAGACAACTTGGGTGATAAAAAGAACTGTTTAAAATGGTTTTTGCACTGGTAAATCGTAGACTGCAGTCTGTCAGTTCGTTGCAAGAAGTCAATTACTGTCTTACAGAGGTCAGGATTTTGTGTTACTTGTGTTATCTTTACAGTGGTTTCAACAAAAAATTGTGATGGGTAGGGAATGCAAAAAAAAAAAGTTCTCTTATATGATTTCCATTTGTCCAAAAGATTTATGTACTTTTCTGTCAATATTTATGTAGAAAGCATCCTTTTTGTTTACTTGTGTTTGGCAAAAGTTGATCGAATTTGTAAAAACTGACATAAGTCTCTGCTGGCATATCATAACTAAATAGCATTTGGATAAATCAAAGTTTTATTTGAGATTAGGTGATACTTTTTAACTCCCTGTCTTAGTTTCAGGTGATTAATACTCTGGAAAGAGATGCTCTGTTGGCTCTTGGAGTTAGATACAGGAATTACAAATATGTCTTAGGGAGTGAAACGGTTTACTTCATATTTGTTAAATTCCCTATCAATAGGGAGGGTAACTTTGGAAAGCTGTGACTTTGTTTAGTTTTGAAATATGATATGCTATCATATTTGCAATGTGGTATTCATCTCACAGAAGCTAGCTTTTACTGAAGTACATTCATACTGCTAGATCAGCTCTGAATTATGATGTGCAGATGAAAGGTTCTGCCATTATCAATATCCAGAAAAATCATTGCTAAAATTCTACCCTTTCTGCTGTAGTAACTTAAGGATGGCCCCTGATTCAGATAGTGACTGTGGAGTTTGCTAGCAATGTAGCAATATAGGCTATGATGTTTTGGTATCTGAGGTATGAATATTCTGAGATTAGGTGTAGGGCATAGATGAATGTTCATAAATTATTAACCTAAGAACTTACCCAAAAGTAGGATAGTGGAAGGAAATAGATGCTTCTGTTGCAGCTTGTGCTATTCTGTGCTAGTTCTTACCACTGATGACATTTATTCAAGAAATAAATGTTATCTTGAGTCCCAGTAAAAATCATCTTGCTTGGCTGTTTCATATGCTAGCAGTCAAATATTTTGTTGATGGACAACAGCAGCACACCTGGTGATACCAGCTGAGAAATAAATATTATGGAAGGTTAAAAGTATGATGACAATGTGTTGTTACAATAACAGTAGGTAAAAATACACTTTTTTATTAACTACATATGATCTAGAATCTCTTATCTTCCTCTTTTCCTTTTGGCCCATTTTGTATAGTTTATGGTGTCAAGATCTATATAACCGTCAATGTCCCTTTCTATCTGCAAACCAGATTCTGTAACTACCAGCATGTGAACTAAATTCTTTGATTAGTCTGAATACCTTTGGGTCCCTGATCTGAGTGACCTTTACCCATTTATATTTGGTCATCCTAATACAGCATATAAAATTGTGTCTTTCTGAATCTGTTGATAACATACGGTTGCCATTCTATCACCTTTCCCTTCTGCCATGATGGCTCACAGTATAACTGGCATTTCATAGGTCCTTGGGATTCTCAACCTGAATCCCAGATCTCAGGAGCTCTGTCGATACTGATCAGTTGTTCTATTTAGATAGTCAGTATTAGTAGCTGTTACAAACCCACCAGTTCTCGATATTTGGTTTATTAGCGTATTTTGAGAAGCGATAGTTTCCAGTCTTCTCTGTTTATCATCTTTTTACTGTGACAGAAATGTTCCCATTCCATTTATATAGAGGTACTAAGACAGTCATGAGAAAGTACTCTGGATTCACTTCTGCAACACATCAATCAAATTTTTTTAGCATTACCTATCAGTGTGCATTGCTCCATTGCTCCAGATGGATAAAGAATATATATTTCATACATATATATATATTTGCAATAATATATGTGAAACAAATGTTATATTTCTGAGAGAGAAGTGCCAGCATAGTAATCCAAAATATTGCAGTAGCACCTATTATAAACATTGATTCTTCTTACTTTCCCATGATTAGGAAATGCTCCCCAAGTCAGAAGGTCAGGTTAAACACACGTAGGTTTCTGATGCTAAGAAAGGGGAGTATGCTGTGACACCCTCCAGACCATATGATTAAATGCCTTCCTCTTTGAAAACAACACACACATAAGCATTAATGCATATGCTGCTGTGGAACCAGCCATGTGTGCTTGAACGCAGGAAATAACAGGTGCTCTCAGATCCCATAATAGAGACAGAACCACAGAGGCCAGATCAGATTTAAATTCATAAAAAAATGTATTCTGCATCTGTAGAAAATGATCTATCTGTAAGAAAGCATTTTCCTCAAATAACTAATTTTTTTTTCCATAAATGTTTGTGAAAAATTACTCTGGCAGTACATGGAAATTAGACTAATTCAATTTGCATTTTCATTCCTTCTTTCTTGATGTTGAAAAAGATGCATAATTTTCATCAGTAAAGACCTTAAAAGGTGCAGGTGAAGACTTGAAAATGACCTTGCATTTACAAAGACAGTGTTATAAATCTGTTTTGATCCTGGACTTTTACTGTCAGGATAGTGAACCATGTGTGTGCTGGTTTTCTCTAACTTTTCCCCCTTTCATGCTACTAAGTGGCAAAAAGGAGAACTAATACTATGGACTTTTTCAAATGACTATTTTGAAGTGTTCAGTTGATAAATTCTGTCTTGTAATTCAGTTCAAATTGCAGTGCTAGAAAGAATCTGCCTTTGCACCAAACTTAATTTCAAAGTAGGAGTTACTATTTTTTTGTGTCTTCGGGGACTGACAAGAGAGGAGGGAAGGAGAAAGAAAACTTTGTTAAGAAATATGAGTTCTTGTCATAAAACCAGAAATGTCACCCCTGATCTTATTGCTATAATTGCAATACCTCTTCTCCACTCTGCAGAGGGATGTTCAAGCAGTTTCAGTGCATGACTCTCATGTCTTCAAAAAGCCTCTACTCACATGAGTCCATAGGTCTTGATAACCAGTCTCCTTGTTTCTGATTTAATTTCCTTTTAAATGAGACCAATGCCTAGATGGTCACTACTAACATAGACTCTCAAGGAATCATAAATAGTACTTCAGAGCATTTGAACACAAATGCTTTCAATCTAAAATAACCTTTTTCCTTCCTCCAGTAATGTGTTGAGTTTAAAAGCAGATGAATGCAATTGCTTTGTATTGTTTGTAATAGACAAGGTAATGTGCTAATAAATCAATGTTCTGCTTTGTGAGGGACATTTGCATGCAATTTGTCTAGTTTTTCTTCTCGTAACTATTCATTTGAAGCATTATAAGACTTCCTTGAGCCTTTGAAATAGCATTTTAAGGCAATTATAAACTTTGTAGCTTTCTAGATGAGCATGTGTCTTACATTTAAAGAATTTAAGCTTTGTAAAGGGTATTTTGTTTGTTTTTCCTGATTTTCAATATGAAATGTTTTAATTTTCTGTGTTGTTTTTGTCATGCTTATAAACATTTAGCCTTCTTCATAGAGTCACTTTGTGGTATATATAAGTAGAAGACTACTGCTCATTACAGAGTTCTGAAGGCTTTCCAGTTCACATAGACAAAGGCAAATATTGGGAAAGGAACAAGAAAACAACAAGCTTTTTTTACAGAAAATAGTTTCAAAAATCTGTTATTAGATTTCTTCTAATTTGTTCAAACAAGTTATGTAATAAATAATTCTGATATACATTAACTATTGTACATACATGTATGTCTCACACAGTAACTTTCCTATGAGCTAAGGCATATATACGTTAACCCGTGGACATTGCTGTTTGTTATAAGTACATTCTTCATCGTTATCTTTCTGTGCTTATGCTTTGTGACATTTATATTACATCCACATATGTTTTCTAAATTACTGAAATGCTTAAAAAAAAAAAGAAAGGCTTTTTTAAAGCTTCAAAGAGATGATCTTCCACAGAATCCTAGTTTCTCCCAGTTACTATTAGGGTAAATCAGTTATTTGTGTGCAGACAAGGAGACTGTAGAGTGAGACTGTTGAGTGTGAAAGCAGTGCAGCAGGATTTCAGCTTTATTATTTTGGTTTTTATCAGCTATTTTGAATCCTTTTATAAAGTTAGTCACAGTCTCTGTTACAAAGGAGAAAATATACAAAGTGATTTAGATGACAGCAGATGTTACTTGCTTTTTCCAGACAAGTGTGGATGCCTAAGCAGTGCCTGTCTCTTCCACTCCGGCCACAAACTGGGACTGTTCCTGTATTTTTGTTTTCTGTGACCTAGCTATAGAAAAAGGTAATTGTTTAAATGTAAGTGTGTTTATTCAATAAGGTGACTTGAAATAAGCTCAGACTTTTAGGTGGGGGAAAAAACAAGTGTTAAATGTCAACTACTGAGAAGTTGAGCAAAGGCATTTTACCCCTTCTCCTCACTTGCTCAGTCATGTGAAGTTGGAGCGGAGCAGCTCTTTACCTCATGGCTACACCTACAGTGACGACAAGCGTCGTCCATAATTCCTTCTGTAAATTATGCATTTACGTGTACATATGTGCATTAAAGCGTATGCATATGTGTGTTAAAATGTTGGATAGTAATAGGTAACATAGGAAAGAGGCCTGCAGTGATCTCTGTGTCATGAAGTGTAGTCTTCAGCTCTGGTTTCAGAAAGGACATCAGGTGGGTTTTTTTTCCCTCTTCTTAAATATGTAAATCTGTTATCCCAGAGGTGCTGTCACTGTTGCTGATGGGCTCAG
>JANHGB010021425.1:0-17854 GCA_026283785.1 Coracopsis vasa | reverse complement strand
CATAAGGTTGGCATCAGCCCACCTCACAAGCATGTCAAGGTCCCTCTGGATGGCATTCCTTCCCTCCAGCATATCAATAACCCCATACAAACTACTATGAAGAAATTCATCTCTATCTAAGCCTAAATTAGTAGTCTTCACCTCTTACACCATACCATTTATGTCATGCTCAGGTCTCAGACTATATGACAGATTGCTATTAACCACGCCTCCCAAAACATTCTTTAACACAGTTCATGGATAGTCCTTCAGCCTATGGACCACACTTGTGAAATGTGTGTAAAATGCCCATTAATGTGCACAAATATCAACAAAATGCCCATGGAGTTAATTTAATCCACGACTTTGGGCTCCATCTGTTATGGTGGTCACTCAGGACAGGAAAGGCAGTGTGTTGTGTAGGGTTATTGGTTTGATGATTATGGCACATGTTTTCCATTCACAGATAACCTGTGCAACAGTGCCACTGGTCAAGTCCGCCCTTTGATCAAAACCTATTTGTGTGTTTCATCTCTTCCTAGATGTCCTGATGTGTCGTGGACCCATCAATTTATAAGTAGCTCATCCTTATGTTTCGGGTCTAGATCCCCCTAAACATATTCTAGCAGTCTGGACCACTTGCTTGTTGTTTTGATGTTCCTCATTGGCACAACTCTTGGGTATGTGAGCATTTACATGACCTACTTTCACAAACAAGGTTCTCTACTTGGGCAGCTGTATCTTGCCAAAATGCAGCAGCCCAGATGGGTTTACTGCTGCACTGCTAGTTGGTCTGCTTCCATTACTGTAGCCATCTTCACAGAACATCTGCTGCTATCCACAGGTCAGTATAGAGATAGAGTAATGGCCATTTTTCTTACTCAGTATAAAGCCAACAGGATGACTTTCACTTCTGCAAACTGACTTGACCTTTTCCTTCAACAGTTTTTGAATTTGCCCTGTAGGGCTCCACACTGCAACTTTCCATCTCCAACATTTTCCTACAATACAATGGGATCCATCTGTAAACAGAGAATATTGCTTCTTATTTTCTGGTAATTTATTATACAGTGGGTCCTCTTCAGCACATGTCACCACCATCAAAACATATAAGCTCCAAAACATATAGGCAGCAAGGTCAACCACCTTGCCTTCTGTAGAAGTTATTCATCAGACTGTGAACTCTAGTTCAGTGTTTGTATGCTTGCTTCCATCATCTCTGTTCTTTTTTCATGAGCCCCAGACCCAGCTGTGCCAAACAGCACTAAGAGAGAGCTAACACTCAGCTATTATTATATTAGCTGAAGAGAAAACTCAACATTTCTTCCAAAGGGATGAATTTTATTAATAAAATACACCATGTCTGTGTTTGCATGAGGAAAATTTTTAGGAGGTGAAAGGAGCTTAATTAATTGCAATACAACACAAGCAGAGACGGACAATGTTATTCTCAAAATAGGTTCAAGTTTTGGCTTGCCATTGACCCGAAATCCTTGAGCACACATGCTACATGTATTTGCTCACACCCCGGTTGGAATAAGTGAAATTACTTTCTAAGAAGGCCAAACCTAAGCACAGGGTACATGAACCTGAGTACATTTGCTCACAGTTGACCTTTCCAAGAAGTATGCACACCACAGCTAAAGTGTCTTGGCTTTATTAGCTCCACCCTGAATCAGAGCACAGGCATAGCAGAATACAGCATGCTATAAAATTAGGAATGGTAAGAGAAATTCCAGAAACTGCAGTAAGAAAGATGTTAAATAAATACTCTCTATGTATTCAAGAAGCCAGTAGCCTTTCCCATGAACAACAACAATAAATGTCTTTTCTTTCACAGTTCTGTTACATTAGTTTAATGCATTGCATTTCTATTAACATTAAAATATTGGACAAATCACTACAGACTCTGTCCCAGTCACTGCAGTAGCTGGAAAAGTTCCTTACATATGTCGACTATGGCAGGTAGTCCAGTAGGGATACTGAAAAGGAGGTAGGGATCAGTTTGCAGACCTATATGTCTTTGTCTAAGCCCACTTTGGTTTTGATCAAAATCTCTACTGCAGGACTTTCTATTTTATTGTGCAGGAGGATCATAAGATGATCAAATGTGATTTCTGGGCAAGGCATGCTTCCAGAACCCATTGATAGCTTTGCAGCCCACTTCATTCCTTGTTAAGCTGTTCAGTGAGCAGGCGATGAAAAATCTCCTCTGCAGAGATAGATGGATTCCACCAGTAGCCTGGAAAATATGTTCTCTTCCCTCAGGGACTTGCAGAAGATTAATACCCTCCAAGGCTTGCCTAGCCTTAAATAATATTGAAAGAATAAGAACATCAGGTTCCTTGTCTGACTTGCTCTAACCCACAAAATTAAACCCCCTCAAAATATGACTGTCTAAACAAATTACATTTGAAGTAGTAATAGTAATAGTCTTTGCTTATATATTCAGGAGTATCTGAATATTCCATAATCCAAATTGTTCAAGGATATCACTTAATCATGAAAATATTATGTTTTCCAGGTAGAGGGAGGAAGGCTTAAATTTCTTTTTGTCCTCCTATGCATAAAATGTAGACCTATCTTAAAAACGCAAGAAATTTTCTGCTGGATCAGACTAATCGTACATCTAGTCCAGTACTCTGACTCAGACAATAGCAGTGAGAAAGGTTATTTAGAAAGAGTATGGTAAGCCTGCTCATTTTCTGCAGCCCATCGTTATACTTCAATACCTACAAATTATGTATTAGCGATGCTAGAAGGAAAAACCCTCCCTAGCCCTTTTAACAGCACTTTATGGATTTGGTATCCAAGAATTTGTTCCATCCCTTCTTGAACTTGTGGATTCTGTCTGCTACCAAAGTCTCCTATAGAAATTCACTGCCATTCATGCAAAAATGTTCCTTCTTTTATGTTTTTAACTGGTCCCCTATTACTACCACTGAGCATCCTAGTTTCAGTGTTGTGCCATTTGGGGGTTCACTTGAACACTTCTCTTCTAACTGGACAGAAATTAATTGTTCTATCATGTCCTACTCTTGACAGCTTAAAGTTTCTGTATCTCTAAGTTAAATGACGTGAAATGTCACAGTCCTTTAAACAGAAGCTGATTTCGAGAGCTCTGAATATTCATGTCAAAAAAGTCCAGGAAAAACAGCTAATTTTTTGAAGTGTATTGCCCAAACCTGGATATAGTACTAGAGCAATAACTTTGGTGAGTAAAGCAGAAGGATTTCTTCACACATCTTGCAGCCTATACATTTATTCACACCATACATACATGAAATGTTTATGACATCATTATGCAAATAAGAACCCCACTTGGTCCTTCTATTTTGATGCTAAAACACTAACAAATTTGCTGAAGATGTGGTTATTTGAACTACCTTCACTGTTTTATTGCTTTAGGTTTTTAACTAATGACATGTCTCTCTAAATTGTTTTTGAGATAATTCTTTGTGTCAGAAACCTTGAGATGTTTTTTTTCCGAAGGAAGGGAAGGACCTGCTCCAACACTTTCAGTAATAAGTGCTGACCTAATGATTATTTTTAAACCTTCCTATACTGGCAAGACCAGTTTCCTTAGCTATCCAGACTTCCTTGATCTCTGGTGAAAATCCATTGCAAGAGTCCAAATAGAATGTGTGGGCTAGTTGTGAAGGCCTGTAGTCCAAGAGCTGTAAGATTTAAGATGTTTTTTCCTTTGACTTCTGTCAAGAATAAACTTTATGCTTTGTCTCCTGATTCATTGTCCTGAAGAAGGGGTTTCACACTCATTTTTCTTTCTCTCTTGGTAGATAAACAAAAAATCTATAACCCAAGATTTAAGACCAGATGCTGTAACTTAAAAGCATGGAAGTTTCCCGTAAGTCCAACCAGAGAGGTAGGCTACACATTGACAACTGTCTCACACAGTGGGTGAGCATGTGCTTCAGTCCAAGCAGTATAAATTCACAGGCTAAAAATGCCTTCTCAGCCCCACTCCTGCTGCACCCCCAGCAAATGCATGCCTGAACAGAACATATAATAATATTCCTTTCCCTTTGCCACTCTGCAAAGCAAGGGGACTTGTGAGCACAAAACATACTTTATTTCCATTACTTGGCCTGCACCTGGCCATAGTGATGAGAGGATTTCTTCATTGCTTGAATCAGGTTAAAAACGTCAACCTGCCTTGCACCTACTCAGTCCACTCTAGCTTTGATGAGTACAGAAGCATTTTAATTTTTTTTATTATTTAATAAGAATGTATCACTGGTATAGACAACATTTGCACCACTGGCATGCATATTTCTGTACCTGATGCAGACTTACTCAAATATCAGAACAAGAGCATCATCTTCCTGCTTAAAACAAAATCAACCTGGATAAAACCATTTTAGAATAGTTAAACTTTTTAAAACACGCTATCTAGAAAATGGAGACAGCTCAACGGTGCACTTTTAGTCATGCTCCAACATACCATTGCATTCAGAAGGCAAAAGCACATGCTAAGGTGCATTTCTGAAAATATAATAAACATATAATGGAGGTGGAAAGAATGTACCAATAGACAAAGTCTTAATGCCTGATACCGATAAAAAGTCAATACACAGAGCAGAGAAATGCAGACAATAATAATTAAATAAGGGCGATTGGTAAAGTGGTTTAACTCAGCAGAGGAGGGAGCCACCAGCAAAGGTATATTGGGGTCATGGCATGATCAAGGGACAAGCTAGGAAAATAAACATTATAAATGGATATAAATGGGACAATATTGCATTTGTTAAGGCTAGAGAAAATAATGTTATTCATACTGAAACAAGAGACAGCTTAATGAGTTTTAGATTTATTAAAGAAATGTAAAGCCTTGCAAGTTTTGAACCTAGTCTAAATCTCAGCATCTATATTGGAAGTGGCCAATCTGTCACTCCTTAGCTTTTCAGTGATACTGTAGGAGCTTTTGGGAGAACATACTAAGACTTTTTGCTGTGGCTACATGCAGCTAAATATCATACAATCATAGACTCATACAGTGGTTTGGGCTGGAGGGGACCTTAAAGATCATCTATTTCTAACCTGCCTACCATTGACCTTCCAGTAGACCAGGCTGCTTAAAGCCCCATCCAGCCTGGCCTTGAACGCTTCAGGGATGGGGCTTCTAGGGGCAATCTGTGCCATTGTCTTACCCCCCTTACAATAAAGAATTTCTTCTTAGCATCTAATCTAAATCTACTCTCTTCCAGCTTAAAGCCATTATTCCTTTGTTCTATCTCTACATGCACTTCTAAAAAGTCCTTCTCCAGCTTGTAGGAGAGGGTCTTGTAGGCCCCCTTTAGGGACCAGAAAGCTGCTGTAAGGTCTGCACAGAGCCTTCTTTTTTTCCCAGCTGAACAATCCCAATTCTCTCAGCCTGTGTTCATGGAAGAGGTGCTCCAGTCTCCTGATATCTTTGTGGCCCTGCTCTGGACTCTCTCCAACAAGTCCATGGTGGAGCAGAAGGAGGCAACACAGAAAGCTACTGAGACAGTTCTTGAAGTGTGCTCTGGAGTAGGAGACATTTAACATGGGTCTTCAGTCACTGCTCCGGCTATTTCTCTTGCTTCATCTGAAATAAAACTGATGGCATGGACTAATATATTCCATAGGCTGTGTCCTGTCTCCGGCCCCTTAAGAGATCAAAACATTTTTACAAATAATATCCCCTCAAGTTGCCAGATGGTCACATCATTTATGTTTTGAATTATAATCTGAAAAGCCAAACTTCAGAGTTTAGACAATAGTCTGGTCCGTGACTCTGTTTATCTGGTTACAATAGGAACAAATCTGAAAAATAGTCATATTTGCATTTTACCCATAACTTTTCCTCAATAAACATTGAGTTAGGAACATATTATCTCAGAGGTGTATTGAATGTATTAGTATGTTATATATATTGGTTTTGGTCATCTTGATCTTAGCTGTAGATGATTAATCTAATGATGATAAAATTCTCATCACAAACTGATACAACCCGTTTTATTTTTAGCCTTAAACATGACATAAAATGTCTTTTGTATTCCAGTTTCTCATCTTAAAGGAATCCAAAATTCTCTTAAAACCTATTTTAGATATGCTTTTTAATATTTTCCAGTGACTTTTAGTGACTTAGATGATTCCTAAAAGATACGTGGTCTATATATTTAGGCGCCAAGTAAAGCAGAAATTTTATATTCCCAGATTCTTTTTCAATTAGTGCTCACCAGTCATAAGTCAAGTTCAAAATTTGCAAAACATGACAATAAGAATGAAACAAGATAAATTTCTCACACTCTTTGGTGTTCATTCCACATCATGATGTACAGCACTGTAAATTTTACTTGCATTTGTCTTTGTTTTGGCTTACTTTTAATCTCATTGGCTTTTTTCTAATGCTGCCACGAACATTTACCAACCTTTCCTGTACTTTTTTTTAATAAGTGTATAGAAAATATGTATGTGAAATATCTGCCAAGTGACTGGCATAAACTTTTGCCTGCAGTTATTGAAAGGTTACAGTATGTTCTTAAGATTCTGAACACTAACTTTGCTTATACATCAGCATCCCAATTATTGTCATTATTATTACTATTTTGTCTGGGAAACAAAGAAGGGTGTATCTGGAGGCTGAAATCAAGTCCCTTGCTGATTCTCTAAAATGAAATTTGTTGACTATTTCCCTTCAGAAATGTGTATTATTGTATGCAATATTCATAATATGGATAGACACTTCATATGAGAATAATTTAATTGTCTGTTCTGCTCAACCATTGTTTAATGAATTCCTAACAAAGAGCAAGCTGTCGGAGGGCCATTATTAAATTTCATATTTGCTCTGCAGTTTTCTTCACTACTCCTTCATCTATTTAGGATTATGATGACATTAACTTTTGTTTTCCTTCACAAATAAAATCTTTGAATATTTGTTATTTGCAAAATGCAAAATTTAAAATTTCATTCATGATGCTTACTGGTCATAAAATAGTTAATTTACATTAAAATAGATTTTCACTTAAATCAAAAAGACCCTGTCAGGAAGAATACTGAAATCTGGAAGAAAAATATGTCAAATTAATAGTTTAGCATGCACTAAGGGTATTTAAAAAGCGACAGCAAAATTTTTCTGGTGTTGTTGGTTTTATCAGGTATTTCCTTGCTCTTAAATTATGCGAAAGGTAGACAGGCGTATGACCAAAAAGGATGCCATTCACTATACTATTATTATTATATATAACTCTAGCCTGCCACCTTTTATTCATCTCTTCTGTAAACTAAATTGACTTAATCTTTTTGACCTCTCTTCCAACAGAAGTTTTCTAAAACTATAAGGATTCTCATTTGCCTTCTCTGGACTGTTTCTCTTCTGCTGTATCTATTCACATCAAAATGAACACTGCAGCAATGAATACTGCATTTCTGAAATGTGTGTCATCAGTATTGATCTATTCAATATCTAACTCTTCAAACAGTAGTATGTATTTCAGGTGTCTCTGGTGGTTACAGAGCACTGAGTGGAGGTTTTCATTTAACTGTTCCAGTGACACCGAGATCTGTTCTCTAAATGGTTACAGCTAATTAAAAATCCATCAATGTGTAGAAGTAGCTTGCACGATTCATTCCAATGCACCATACCTTCCATCTACAATAATCTTCAGCCACTGGGTTGTCTAATTGTCTAGTTTTCTTAAGTACTTTCAGAATTTGATTATTTATATATACGGTGGTTTTTAATAAATTCATTATTAAAATATCCAAGCACCTCCTAAACATTAAAGATTTTTTAAAAATTATTAATTACCATTTCAATTTAAATGTCTTGTTTGCTCAAAAGCTTCTCTTTTAATCTTTAATTTTGTGAAAGTATTGCTTGAAAGGGCTATAAGAATTTATAGGGACTTGGCGTTTCTGTGTTTGCTTTATGTAGACAGGTATGGAACAGTCAAGCCTACTGCTTAGTAAAGTGAGAGCAGTTCTATGTTATTGGTTAAGTGCACTAGAGCATCTAATATCCCTATAGCAAAAAGCAAGACTGGAATGAGGTGCACTGGAATAAAACTCCCTGGCTCAATTTCCCCACAGGGCACTACATCTTTCTGATCTCTTATTGCAGGTCTGGCCTGCCAGTACATGCCAGTTCTTAAATTTTTTAGTATTTCCCATCATTACTCAGTTAAAACTCTCAGCTACATTAGTATTTGTATTTAATGTATGTAGAAATTGGCACAAAGTTGACAAGTAGGTCCCAGGAGCGAACAATATATAACAGAAGATAAAATAATTCTATCAAATCTTAAATCAATAGGTAAGATGGAATCTTAATTAATTTTCCCTATACCCCCAGGCATCCCAAATGATTTCCACTGACTTTTTGCATTTTTCTTATGGATTCATACATATAATCACTTGATTAATATATTTGATTTTTTCTATGGTAATGGCTTAGGATCTTAGTATTGACTTAAAGACATCATGACACCGTATTTTCTTCCATGGGTGAAGAGAATTATAAGGACTTGCAGATACATTTACACTCTTAAATTGTGTGTTGTTTTATTTCCTAATTCAGAGATCCAATTCCAGTGTTTGCGGGGTGGTTTTGGTGTTTGGGGTTTTTTTTATTCTTTTGGTGCATTTTGTTAGAAAGGTAAAAACTTGAGGTAAAGGATGCATCCTTTGTATTTTTATTTTGGGTGAAATTAAGCCCAAATGTACTGTGACATATCTCAGTACAGAATACAGGTTCTTCTTTAATCCCTTGCTTGTTTTAGACACAGATCCAGAGTTGAAATTTAATAAAGAAAATTCCATGTTTGTTATATGAACTTGACAGAAATGCTTACTAGCAGTGGGATGAAACCATAGCTTCCTCCGTGTGCTACAGGTTCAGCATGCAATGTGTTTAGTCCTGAAACACAGTAATTTAGCAGGACTGATAGGAAATGGGCAAGACAAAGATGGCCAAAATACCTCAAACTTCACAGACAGTTGACATCTGAATGATCAGTGAAGTCATCATAGCCCAAGAAAATTCCACCACTCATATTTTCTGGATTTTGCCCTAAACATAGGCTAGACACCATGCTGAGGATCTGGAGATCCTATAACTCTGTAACTGATGAACAATAATCATGTATCTTACATTTCTAGTAAAGAACCCACGCATGCTGCATCCAAGTATACTTCCTCACTGCTCTCTGAATTCACAGTGGGAAGTGACCTGGACATATACCAGCTTCCTGTACCTTGATTTCAAAATCAAATAACCTGGGTAAGCATCCCATATACCATCAAGGTTTCTCAGCGATATGGAAAATGGTGGTACCACGATTCCGGGCATGATCTGTAATACTGCCAGATGCTAGCAAGCATAAAGGTGTTTCTACCTTTCTTGCTTGTCTTCTTCAGTATTATCTACAAGGCACTGCCTGTATATACTTGTGAAAGATGGAATGAAAAATCCTAAATTATTCTCTAATTAAAAAAAATTACTTTTGACTGAAAGATTGAAATTCAATATTTGTCTCATGTAAAATACATAAACAGTTCCAGAAGTAAAACTCAAGCCATTTTTCTTTTGATTAGCACCTTCTAGGCAGGTAGTTAAACAGTAAGAACAGAGAAAGGATCTGACTTATTTATTCTCCTTTCAGTCAGAAATTCTCCCTTCTCAAAGACTCAAATTAAATAGGTGGGCTATCCATTCATCTTCAATGCTCCATAGGTTTGTAACAGATAAAACTGCAATATTTAGAGTTTTAGATCTCCTCGAGAGGAGAGTTTAGGCTAAATTTTAGGATTCCTTTTTCTTCACTGAGTGTACTAAGTTATTACATAATAGTCAGGTTCTGTTGTCAGAATTGTGAGTAAAAATGTTGATGTCAGCACCTAATAATAAAATGTAATTTTAAAATCACACTTCACTGAGATTCCTACATACCATTAAAGAGATATTTTAGATATCTTCATGGATGGGGACTCAACCACTTCCCTGGACAGCTTGTTTTAATGCTTGACAACCACTTCAGTGAAAAACTTTTTCCTAATATCCACTCTAAACCTCACCTGGCACAACTTGAGGTGATTTCGTCTTGCCCTATGGCTTGTTATGTAAGAGAAGAGACCAACACTCACCTCACTACAACTTCCTTTCAGGTAGCTGTAGAGAGAGGTAAGTTCTTCCTGCAATCTCTTTTTCTCCAAGCTAAACAATCCCAGTTCCCTTACTTGTTCCTCATAAGCCTTGTGCTCTAGACCCTTCACCAGCTTTGTTGCCTTTCTTTAGACACACTCCAGCACCTCAATGTCTTTCTTGTGAGAGTCCCAAAACTGAACACTGTATCTGAGGTGCAGCCTCACCCTTAAGCATGCACCCCACTTTTTAATAAAACCAGTCTTATTATTAACGTCTGAAGCAAAGAAGGCATTAAGTACATCAGCCTTTGTCACTGTGTTTCTCCCTGCGTCCCAGAAAGAATAGAGCCCTTTTTCTTGTTGCTAATGTATATATTATATAATATATATTTTTTTATTATCTTTTATGGCAGTAACCACATTAAGTTCTAGTTGGGCTTTGGCTCTTCCAACTTTCTCCCTGCATAATATCACAACATCTTTGTGGTCTGCCTGACTTGCTTGCTCTGTCTTCAAAGATCATAAATTCTCTTTCTTTTCCTGAGTTTCAGCCAAAGTTCTCTGTTCAGCCAGCCCAGTCTTCTTCCCCTCTGGCTTCTCTTTCTGCACATGGGAATGGTCTGCTCCTGTGCCTTTAAGATTTCCTTCTTGAAGATTGCCTTCAATCAACTTGTGATAGAACAGGACATGGATGGGTTATTATCTGACAATGACAGCAATGTACCTCAAAAGACTATGGGTTTTTTTTAGGGGGTGAATATATAAGAAGATGAAGTCTTCTCAAGAGAAGGCTAGTAAATCTCCAATTGGAGAACTAATATTTCTCTTACTGTAAAGAATTCCTTTACAGAGTTCTTCAAGCAACACTATTCTGGAACAACAAAACAGATCCTCAAAGATTCTGGCTAGCTAGCACATTGTAAGTGACCTATCTCCAGAGTGACGGGATACATGAGTAATTAACTGAATGTCTTAGGCAGCGAGCAATGGAAATTTATGTGAGACTATGACAAGTATGCAGTTGGGGAAAATGATGCATGCTTGGAAGAATTATCAGCTTCTTAATGTAAAAAAAGCTCTCACTTCTGCTTTGTAAATTTAATAAAAGTGTTTACTTTGGACTGACTTTTCTATTCCTTGATTGTGGATGCAAATAATTATCACATCCAGAGGACAAGAGTGGAGCTGAAAGTCTTCTGAAAAGAGCTGGAAGTGTGTTGAAAATATTATTTTACCCAGGATAGTAAGAATGTAAGAAAACTGTGAAGAGCTGAAGGACTCACGATACTGGTAGACTGGTCAATAAAACAGAAGGTGCAGAGAAGGATGACAGGGTGTGGAATAACATCTGCAAGAAGGATGTGTAAGTAGGCTGGGACTATTCCGCATGAAAAGGAGATGAGTTAGAGACATGAGAGGTATGGAGAGGAGTGGTAGACGTTAACTGCTCCTTGTCTCTTCCAATACAAAATGGAGAAGTCATTAAGTGCAGCTTTGAGGATTAAGTTTCAAACAAAACCAAACAAACAGAAAAACCCCCAAAACAACCCAAGAAAGCAATTCTTCAGTCAGGGAGGATAGAATGATATTGTGGATGCAAGAATTTTCCCCTAGTTTAAAGGGAAACTGACCAAGTACTTGGAAGAGAGAGCCATTGAAATTTACTAGAAAGACAAACATCAGCTGCCTAAAGTAAAAAAAACATCATGAGAAATACACACATATACTCAGTCTTATCCAGCATGAATCTGTGATCTGCCTAGAGATGGGATTGAACTAGATAAACCCTTAGGCTAAGCTAGTGTAACCAATCTACTGAACATCATTCATTCTGTTCTCCTCAGAATGACAGCATGAAAATTTACCTACTCAATCACATTCATTACGAATTATTTCCATGCTTGTATCCTCCTTTTTTCCTCAGATTCAGAGTGGCAGAATATAACTGCTGCAAAGCAGGATTAGAAACTGAAGCCATCCATCCATCAGTAGTACGAATCTTTGGGTCTTTTTCTGACCTTTTCTATTTAATTACTTGTCTGTGTTCATCTCATTTTCACAGTAGGGATCTATTTTTTTTTATTATTATTATTTTCTTTGGGTGGGTGTTTATGGTCTTTTTTTGGCCTTAAGGTTTCAATTTTGCAATGAAATTCTCAACTAGTTCTAGTTTTCTTTCCTTAATATGCTCATTATCTTAATTGATTTCCCTTTGCTTATGTTTTTTCTAAATCTTCTTATGAACAGAATCCTGTCCAATTTATTCTGCATCATCCCAGGGAAATTTCTTGGAGAATAAGTGGAAAATCTCCACAAAACATCACAGGAGCTATTTTGTGAATAATATTGTTCTGTTAGATCTGTATCTCAATTCAGCAATAACATACTTTATCTGAGAACTTCTTGCTCACCCAAATTTTTATTCACTTAGTCTCTTTGTGTTCTGGTGACTGAAGTGACACCAAATAGTTCTATATAGAAAGCAAAATTGAGATTGCTCTTTTCTCAGAGTTATGAAGTCATTCTGACCTGACAGTCACCTGTAAGTTGTATAGCCTCGGTAGCCCTGTGTTGAGCCTGCTTTAGTATCTTACAACAAAGCTTATTATAAGGAAATTTTATTCCATCTTGGACTTTAGTGCTTCTGGTTGACTTGGGATCAGGCAGGCTTTTCTATACCTGACCATAAAAGATTGTAGACATATAATTCCAGCTGGAATAGCAAGGTACAAGATTGTCGTATGGCCCCAAATAAACCTGCTGTCCTTCATTTATACAGCCTACTCTGTTACGTGTCAGGATTTGTACAGCTTCAAAGGTGAGGAGAGATTGAGTCATGATGGAATAAAATCCTTTCCCATGAATAAACATCTTTATTCGGAAGAGCTTTTTAGAGATATTCTCTTCCAAATCTCTTTTAAAATATTGATGAAGATGTCTAGGCTTATGTTTAGATAAGAAAAGGAGCTTAGATCTAAAAGCATATCATCTTGCATTCAAGCCAGTTAATAATATTGGTAATTATTTTTATGTATACTCATTAAATATGTATGTATCACTTTAAATTCAAATAGCACTTCACAGAGATTTAAAACCCCAGACCTTCCCACCCCAAAGTTTATATCAAACAATATATAAGGAGCAGAGATGAAAGAATGTGCAATGCAAGATGGGGTAAGTGCTACCACTAAGATAATAAGAGTTTCATTCTGTTGTAAATGAAACATGCCAATTCTGATGGTTTGTAAGAACATGTAAGTCATGAGGGAGAAAAGCAGATAATGATGGAAAGCTTAAGAAGAGGGATTTGAAAGAAAAAGGGAGAGCATGCATCCTTCTGCAAAATATATCTCATATCAAGCCAACTCCTCTGAAATTGCTCAAGTCATTAAATCAGTGTTAAGCTTGGCCTACAAGAGCTAAAACATAGCTGTGACAAAGCCACGGCCCAAGGCAAGATTCTGTACATAAGTAAGTACCGGCAGCATGAAATTCCAGGATGCACTGGATATACCATATAAGAGTCTTCTGAGACCCTGAAAGTACAGGCTAAGTCATGTCCAAAGAGTACAGCACTTAGAGCTCAGCACTTACTCATGCCAGTGTGTTTCTAGAGAGACAGACAGACAGATACTTCTTGATTGCAAAATATGTTTCTGATGAGATTGCGATTCTCTGTATGTCAGTAGCTCATAAAGGGACTCTGTAAGATTATTTGTGACTTTTAATTGTCCCCTTGCTCACATAATTGACCCTCAAATAGAGAAAACTGTATAGCAGAGACTGTTGAACAATACTACCTTTACAGAGGATTTTAGGAACTATTTATCATTTTTATTTTGGGAGAGACATAGGTAGATACAAGGATTTTCCATCAATTATTGCAAAGAAAATAGTTTTCTTTGAGAAAAGTAAAACTTTTGTTCTCCTATTAGCCATGGACTGCACTGATACATAATTCTGTTTCTTTGAAGTGTGCAGCCAGTATCATAACTATAATAAAGTATGTTTCCTTTAATATTGCATTGCTTCCTATTTAGTGACCTGATAATACATAACATAGTACTTATGGTGCTGTGTTTTGTTTTGACACATTGTATGAGCAGATTCATGATGCAGTTATATGAGTGGGATATTTTTTACAAATGGTGGACATGTTTGTCAGGTGTTCATGATCCCAGATTGCTCTATTTGTAACAGGTATATAGCGGTACCTAGATACAGGGCATATACAAGAGCACACAGAGAAATATAGAAAATGTTTCAAATGCACATTTCCCTTTCTTTCTCTGCCTATGCTCTCTTCTAGCCTGGAGGTCCATTGAAGGATATCACTAGGTCTAACAAAAATTGTTCATATCAGCTGAAAGTACTTGAGTTGTTGCTTAGTTGAAGTTCAGCTCAATTTCATGAGTTTATGAAAGGCAGTTTCTGCTTACCAACCTGATCTCCTTCTGTTACAAGGTGACTCACTTTGTAGATGAGGACAACGTTATGCATGTTGTCTACCTAGACTGGAGAAAAGCCTTTGACACCGTTTCCCACACCATTCTCCTGAAGAAACTGGCTGCTTATGGCTTAGATGAGCCTTCCCTTCACTGGATTGAAAACTGGCTGGATGGCCAGGCTCAAATTGCTGTGGTGAATGGAGATAAATCCAGTTGGTGGCTGGTCACAAGTGGAGTTCCCCAGAGCTCAGTATTGAGAACAGTTCTGTTTAACATCTATCAATGAGTTTGAGGAGGGAATTGAGTGCACCCTCAGTAAGTTTGCAGACAACACCAAGCTGGGAAGAAGCGTTGATCTGCTGGAGGCTAGAAAGGCTCTACAGAGGGACCTGGAGAGGCTGGATCGATGGGCCGAGTCCAGTTGTATGAGATTTAACAAGGCTCAGTGACAGGTCCTGCACTTGGGTCAAAACAACCGCATGCAATGGTGCAGGATTGGGGAAGAGTGGCTGGAAAGCTGCCATTCAGAAAAGGGCCTGGAGGTGTTGGTCAATAGCTGGCTGAATATGAGCCAGCAGTGTGGCCAGGTGTCCAAGAAGGCCAACAGAATCCTGAGTTGTATCAGAAATAGCCTGGCCAGCAGAACTAGAGAAGTGTTTGTCCCCCTGTACTTTGCACTTCTGAAGCTGCACGTCAAATACTGTGTTCAGTTTTAGGCCCCTCACTACAAGAAAGGCATCAAGGTGTGTCCAAACAAGGACAACAAAGCTGTTCAAGGGTCTAGAAGTCTTATGAGGAGCACCTGAGGGAAAAGAGGTTGTATAGTCACCCTTATCACTCTCGACAACTACCTGAAAGGAGGCTGGAGTGAAGTGAGTATCAGTGTCTTCTCCCAGGTAACCAGTAATAACATGACAGGAAATGGCCTCAAGTTGGACTAGGGGAGTTTTCAGTATTACGAAAAATGTCTTCAACAGAAGGGTCGTCAAGCATTCAAGCAGGTTGCCCTGGGAAGTGGTGGAGTCTGATCTCTGGAGGTATTTAGATGGTAAATGTGGCACTCAGGGACATGGTTTAGTGGTGGTCTTAGCAGTTTCAGATTTATGATTGGACTCAGTGATCTTAAAGGTCTTTTCCAAGCTAAATTCTATGATTCTAGAAGAGTGGTGGGAATGTGCTTTGCTTTTGGACAACAGAAAAAGGGGATGCAGTCAAAAAGTACCTGCAATGTGCCAGGCAATAGCTGCACTGAGACCTGAATGGCTGTCATGCCTCAAGACTTAACAAATCCAATGTTCACAGGGCTGACTTTCACCTAAGTGTGTAAATCTTTGAACCTGAAATTACTTTTCCCACTTACAGAAAGACAAGCAGCTTCCCCAGACTCCAGCATCCATTGAATTACCAGTCTCGGCAGAAAACTTTTATCTTTCCAGCCTTCCTTTTACTCATATTGACCTCATGATTGAACACTTTGCCAGTTTCACAGTATACTGTAATACGTTGTGGTCGTTATCAGCACTGTATACTTTATTTACATACTAGGGTATAACTTTAATGAAAGCGGCTAGCTTGCATTCTTCTATTTAATACAAAACACTTCTTTTCCTTTTTTTAGCTAAAAGAAAATATTTGATTTGTGGTATTTTAAAGCATAGTAGTATATTGCTTTTATTGTGTACGCTGCAATTCCAATTGCTTTTCTTTTAATTATGGAAGTGTCACTAAATATGACCTCAAAATATTTTTAGAGTACCTGATCTCTGCTTTTTTGCCATTTTAGAGAAGCTCAATGTATCTGAACTAATAGATCAAGGAAATCTATGTTTAATGCATTTTTTCCTGAACAGCACTGCAAGATGGTGCAAAACACCATCAGGGAGGGACTGGTGGGAAACGTGAAGCTCCAAGGCAGCCTGGGCTGCACTGATCATGAGATGGTGGAGTTTGAGATCCTCAGGACAGTGAGAAGGGCACACAGCAAGTTCACTGACCTGGACTTCAAGAGAGCAGACTTTGGCCTTTTCATGAACCTGCTCAGGAAGATTCCATAGGGTAAAGCCCTAGAGGGCAGGGGGAGCCCTTAGTATTCAAGGATCACCTGCTCCAAGCTCAGGAGTATTGCATCCCAACAAGAAGGAAATGGGACAAGAAGGCCAGGATGCCTCAATAGATGGATAAGAAGCCGCTAAGAAAACACAGAGGGAAAAAGGAGGCTTATAGAAGGCGGAAGCAAAGACAGGCAGCCTGGGCAGAATACAGGAACATTGTCCGGGAAGCTAGAGATCAGGTCAGAAAAGGTAAGGCCCAGTTGGAATTGAGTCTGGCAAGGGATGTCAAAGATAATAGGACAGGTTTCTATAGGTATGTAGCAAACAAAGGACAGACTAAGGATAATGTGGGGCTTCACACAAAGGAAACAGGAGAACTGACTACCTTGGATTTGGAGAAGGCTGAGGTTCTCAATGGCTTCTTTGCCTCAGTCTTCACTGGCAAGTGCTCTGCCCACACTGCCCAAGTCTTGTAAGGCAATGCTGGGACTGTGAGAAAGAAGACCTGTGAGAATGAAGACCCTAGGCCCACTGTAGGGGAGGACTAGGTCTGAGATCATCTCAGGAACCTGAACGTGCACCAGTCCACGGGACCTGTTGAAATCCATCTGTGGTTCCTGAAGGAGATGGTGAATGAAGTTGCTATGCCACTATCCAGCACATTTGAAAAATCATGGCAGTCAGGTAAAGTTCTTGATGTCTGGAAAAAGGGAAATATAACCCCCATTTTCAAGAAAGGGAAAATGGAAGACCAGGGGAGCTACAGACCAGTCAGTGTCACCTCTGTGCCTGGAAGGATCATAGAGCAGATTCTTCTGAAAGCATGCTAAGGCACGTGAAAAACAACAAGGTGGTTGGTGACAGCCAGCATGGCTTCCCTACGGGGAAATCCTGTCTGACCAACTTGGTGGCATTCTGTGATGAGTCTATGGAACTAATGGATGTGGCAAAGCTGTTGATGTCATCTACCTGGACTTATGCAAAGCTTTCAGCACTGTCCCACACAACACCCTTGTCTCTAAATTGGAGAGACATCAATTTGATAGGTGGACCACTCAGTGAATAAAGAACTGGCTAGATGGCCGCACTCAAAGAGTTGTGGTCAACGGCTCAATGCTCAGTTGGAGACCAATAAAGAATGGTGTCCCTTAGGGATCAGTGCTGGGACTGGTCTTGTTCAACATCTTTGTCAGTGACATGGACAGTGGGATTGAGTGCACCCTCAGCAAGTTTGCTGATGACACCAAG
>JANHGB010021423.1:0-26436 GCA_026283785.1 Coracopsis vasa | reverse complement strand
CTCTCCTCTTAAACCTGTTAAGACATTTCAAAAATTTAATAATTTTCATTACATGATGTTTATAAGTCCATATTGTTGTTTCATATTATAGTGATCAGTGCAAACAGAACACTATCAATAAAACCCAAGCTATATCTGTTGAACTCAGAGAGAGCTGAAGGTGACTGGCTGGAGCTATGCTTCCTGTGCTGCCCCAGCAGGAGAGAGGATGGTACTCTGGGGTTACCTACAAAACACAGCGATGAGCTGTGCCAAGCCAACCTTGGTGTGACTACGCTGCAGCAGTAGCTGTGGTTTCCCCTTTTGCGCTGTGGAACCCTGGAACTATTTCAGAGGGTTTAAGCTGAAGGTGTGAACAAGAATTCACTGCTCATTTTCGCCTTAGAAATGCTAAGCCGCTTCTTAGCTGTAGCTTACATATGCAGAGCACAAGTTTGGAAGATTTACAGCTGTATTTTCATGTTTTGCAGCTGTTCTGCTCACCCTGTTATCCTGTTAGCAGGGAAATGTGTGCAAATGGGTCTTTCAGCCACGTTTCTGCCTCTGGAAAATCAGTTGAAAATCATCAGGTCTACCACTACAATATACTGTTGGTCTAAACAACAATTCTCGCTGTGGAGAATTGGGTCATTGGGGCCAAAATCCTCATCAGTTTCATGCATGAGTTGTGCTAAGTGACTATAGCTGGATGAATTCAGGATGCTCTTAACCACCAATTAAACTTACATAAATATACAACCTCTGATGCTGAGACTCTAGCAAAGCTGTGGTACTAATAAGGTTTGCTGAAGCTATAATTCTAAACCCCTCCGCATGGAATATTTCCTCTTTATTATATTCATCTACAGAAGTTATGCTGAAATTAAAAAAAGACAAACCAAACCCCAGTTTGTCAAAACACACCATATTTATAATATGAAATAATTGAAGCTATAAGTAAATACATATAGTGTCGATAAAATCAAATTATTAGGCAAAGCATAATTGGGGTTTATTTAAACTGTGATTGACTCCATTCATCTGTTATTCCAGTGGATATATACAGATAAATTATACAGATAAATTATTTTCTTGGAAATTGAGACACAACCTTTTTTCTTCTTCTTTTTTTTTTTAAGATATTTTTCTTATCAGGTTTTCATTAAGACAAGGCAGCCTGCTTTATGTGTTTGTACAATTTAAGTAGGCTCTTGGTCTGTTTGTTAATACATCATGTTTATTTAAAACTCCTGAAGGAAGTTATTAATCTGTCAAAACTTTAAAGGTTTGAAGCTGATAAATAAATGAACAATGCTAAATAATTCTTTGTGTTGTCTACAAAAATACAAAACAAGTCTTACTGCTCTTCTCGAGAAGGTGAAGCTTGGATTGCTTTAAAATTACTCAATATTTGCCTACAGTGCACAGCTGCCAAAGCCTGCACTGGCTGATAAGTACACCTACTAGCTTAAACAAGGTGCCTTTCTGACTAGAAATGTTGGTCAGGAATCAAAAATATGCTTTAATCCAATTTTCAATTTCGTATCACAAAAGGTGCTATGGAATAATTGCCATTTGCAAAAGAAAAAGACAAGCACAATTAAAAGCTGAATCTCTAATCCCTCTGCCTATGGCTCAGAACCAGAGCCAAAAGAAATATTGCCTTAACAGGTACATTTCCCCTGGGGGGAAGCACACCCTCGACCACCTAGCTGGTGAAATGAAGATATAATAAGATGTTCAGGTGTATCAATGGCCAACAAATTGTGTGTTGGCTCCTGACAGAAAAGCCTAGAATTAGTGGGTGGCAAATGCAAGCCCTGTCTTCTGACAGTGGCTGTTTCAGCGTGGTGGCAAATCACAAAGCGCTATGTGTCTGTCTCCAGCAGCCAAGGCACATACCAGGCCGTGAGAAAATCTGTGCTTACCTGACATTTATCTAAAGATATATTGGAAAGTGATTGAAGGGCAAAATGAACTGCTAACCACTAATTAGACTAATTAACAGTAAGGGTGGATGACAGCTGTTGCAACAACACTTACACTGTGTCTCCTGAAAGAAAGGCGGCTATTAACAATTTTAGTTTGTGAAGACTGAATCTATGACTTCAACACTTGGGAAGAGTGGGCTTGAAAATATTTTCTCCAGTTCACTGAGGAGCTCCCCTGTTCCTGCAAACATTTTGCTCACCAGCAGTAACCCAGATATGGTAGGTGGAAGATTTTATTTCCTTTCAGCACAAAGAACTTTTTTTCTGTATCTGGTTAATTTACAAGATAAAACTAAAAATGTTACTATTTGTCTAGATTAACAGATAGACCATTACGTCTTGTTCTAACAGGGAACAATTTTACATTTTTCATGTAATCTCCAGTAGAAACAGTGTGAATAAGATTCTGTGACCAGGCTTCGGTGCAGACTTCAGAATTCTTTCAGGACTTCTCCTTAGAGACTACAGCATGGATCACTTAGGACTAGAGAGTGTCACTATGAAGTCAGGAATAGATAATCGTAAGAAACAGTGTTGGGTAGAGATGGTGTTGCCAATTTCTTCTAGTTTCTCTTGCAACGTCTGTCATTTTTTAGAGCCCTAGCTCAATATGAGAGAACCTTAGCTCTCACTTAAAAATGGAAGTTACTGCTCTCTGGCTTAAGGACAAAAGTTCGAAAATGTAGACCTAAAAGGTCCATAAATTACCTTGGTCATTCATTACAGAACTCCTAATGCTATCTGGATATACACAATTCAGGTACAAAATGTAGGAAGTATCACACAACTTCTGTAAAAAACACACTGTAAATTTTTTTATATGACAGACTGTTTCTTTACTCTCTCAAAGTGCCTGTAAATAGACTGCCAGTGTTTTAAGCTTTCTTTATTTTATGATGATTACTAATGCTGTGTATAAGCCTCAGGTTGTAATAAATGGTCAACTACCATTATTCCAGACTGAGGTACTGAACAGGCCTGTACATGACCAGCTGTGGTTGCTCCCATTTTACAGTGCAATTTCCCTGCCCTGATTCAATATCCATGATTCTGACACAGAAACTGTGAAAACTGTTTAATTGCCCAGAAGAGGCATAAAGCATCTTGGGAAGTGAGAATTCATTCGCATACTGCCTGTCTCCCTTTTGGGACTGTACTGGCCTTGGCCGTTACACCTGCTCGATGAGATTTACTGACTTAGTGAAGAGTTAAAGTATCACTTTCTCTCAAAATTCTTAAGAAATAACAGTTAAATTCCAGTGTTATAAATATTCACTGTACTCTTAATTCTGGGCAAGCATATGCACGTGAATGCAAAAGTGAAGCCACTTCAGAATGAGAGCATTCTTCACCGAAATTGTTTTGTGGAATTAGTCAGCAGTGAGACTCAGGAATGCGACATCATACTCAGCATAGACTGTGCATTTTCTGGGCTAGCAAGAAACCTGTTATTTTATCTCAAAGCCATTTTTTTTCCATTGCATAAATAAATATTATGGGACTTCAGGGTCAAACAAGTATGGTCTGTGCACATACCGCAGAAAACAAAGCTCACTCTATTCAATTCTGGTTCATCTGTGCTTGGTAGTATCTAAGTAAGCCACAAATTTACAGGATGAGTGCAGTTCACAGAATCTTTGAATCCATTCCAAATCAAACAACCCAGGCAATTGTAAAATATTCCCCTTTTTTCTGATGATGTACATTACATAGGTTACATTTTGATAGGACCCTACTAAACAAATAGGAGTCAATTAAAACAGAATCTATTTTCTTTCTCTCCGTCTGATAACAGACAACTGTTCATTATCATGCTTTCCAGTTTAAGGAACACATCTGTTCAAATTAATGTCTCCCATGCCAGTTCAAACTACTCTAAGACTTTCTTCAATTCAATCATGCCTATAAACAGGCATCTTTCCTCAATGATCACTGCTGTATTTTACTGTATGTTCGTACTTACATATAAATCCACTTTTTGTACATGCTGTCTGAAATAGAGGTATCCTCTCAATTCTATCTACATACATCTACAATTACTTAAACATGCAAAGAGCCATAACTCTATTAACTGACAAACTAAATTTATCCTGTGCTTATTGAATTGGCTTATTAGACATAACCATAACACATTCCTAGATAAGAAGGGGCATTGGCTTGGCCTGGTTAAAGGAGTGGTATTTTTCAGTTATTTTAACCTGACAATGCTTTCAGGCCAGAATAATGTGACAGTTCTTTCAAAATGAAGGCTTCCAAATGGTATGTAGGCAGCACACAACTCCTTTCACTAGAAGATGTGCTCCAGTCTATATCCAGAAAGACTGCTTCCAAAACTTATGAAAATGGCTTAGGCTTTATCAACAACAAATGCAAATATTTTATGATTCTGGACAAATAACAGCATGATTAAAACCTGTAAGAATCTTACCACTCATTTCTCTGGGACTGGAATGTGAATTTCCCTCTCTGAATAAAACCATCCCCAAATCCTGGGGCATTCATACCCAGGCACAGCATCTTGCAGTGATTTGAAAACATGAATACAGCCTCTGAACATCTTTACCAGGGAAATTTTTCACATTTTATAGATGGGAGTATATAAGGAAGTTAAAGATCTAATACAGAATAACATTTTTGATACTGAAAGTAGGTGTTAAGTTAAAGTTAAGTAAATAGGATTAAAATCTGTATGGGCTGCTGGTTAATTGGTACAGCTTACTCATTTTTAACCTGCTAATTTCTGAAAGGATTGAGATTGTAGGCACTTTTGTAGAAGGCATTCCAACAGAATGCAGCATTACCTATTTCTTATCAAAAATAGGTTTAATAAGCAGACACGCTGTTCAGATTGTGGATAATCAAGGACCAATTCCCACCACTGTCTAAAAAGGTTCAATTCTATTGCTCCTGGCTCAGTATATCAGCGTCTCTGGGCCCTGCTCAGGGCACCATCCATGTTTGGTGGCATAATCCAGGCTTTTGGACCGAGGTCTTTGCAGCCAAATATCCAAACTTGTGCTGAAGCCTTGCCTTAAGTTTTCATAGCCAGCCATTGATGAGTCAAGAACTAGAACCCACATTTCCTACTAAACAAAACTGGTTTTTAATGTTTTGATCTCTAAGAGCCCTCTTGCCTGTTTTGTGCTCTGACTTCAATGCCTGCTACTTTCACAGCTCAGGAATCCATACAGAATTGAATGCTAAAAAGATGAAATTTACAGCTAACTGGGGATATATTGCTGCTGCAGAAATTGAAGTGAAATCAGACATCTACATGAATGGTTATATTGAGTTTGTCACGTTTCTGATGCCAGTAGGAAGTTGCCTGTTAAGTGTTTTGTTGCTAATTTACTAAATAAAATTAAGTCCTCTATAGGCTGCTGGCAGAATTTCAAACACTCCAGGTTGTCTGTGTTATATCCTGTCCCTTGCAATGATGAACTGACTTGTGACACAGAGAAAGACACTCCACCAAAAAGAGGGAAAAGGAATGCGTCCTGTGCCTGAGTTTTGTGGAAACCATTTCACAATGAGTGGCTTGGAGTAAAAATACCTCAAGTTACTCTGTGAATCTTACATTATTTTTTTTCTGGTTTACAACAGCAATATGCACAGCATTCCTGGAATATTAGCAGAAATATTCAGATAATGACTTGGGTAATAAAAGGGAAGATTTTATCCTTTGTTCACGGTAGACATCACTGTCATTAGTGTCCTCAGGCTTTGAGGTCATTCGCTGTGGCAAAGAAAAGAAGACAGAGGTAAAGAATGGAAGGAAAAAGGAAGTGGCGTGTTCAATGCATATAGGCAACTCTGAGACCCAGAACATTAATGAACAAACTGCTGAACTTTTATGAGTTTAAGAAATAAACATCCTCAGTAGACTACTGTATTTCCATAACTCAGGCAGCAGAAAGGAGAGCGCTCGCTAATTCAGGTCTTTCAGCTCAGACTGTGAAGGAAAATGGCTTTTGGCTGGAAAGCTGGAATTTGTGTTAAGATGCTGTGGCTCAGATGAGTTTCATGGGCTGGAGGCTATCGCAAAGAGGTGGAAAATGGGGCAGGAACAGAAACCACGTCTGTAATATTTGCAAGAGTTCACCTTTCATTCCTCAGAACACCAAGTAAACTAACAAATACTATGAGAAACCAGTGGTGTTGCCTATAAGTAGTGGTTTTATGTATTCAAGTATGGGGAAAGTGGATTATACCCTTCACTTAAAGGCAAGTAGAAGGGGGATGAAATATTTCTTTCTACAAGACAATAAAATAATTGTGGTAATTCCAAAAAGCTTATCTCTTTCAGTCCTTTCTAAAATGCTTAGTATTTCTTAAGGCATGCCCTTATGAATAAAATCAGGGGTGATTCTAGGTAATTCTAAGGTTAGCTCATTTTTTCATTCAGTCTACCAGCCTATACACGACAGCCATTTAAAGTCTTCCAGAAAAAACAGAAATTACATCTCAACAGGTGTCTTTGAGGTATGGGAACAGAGTGGAGTATGACTGATATAGGGAGGTGAGTCAAAATAACACTATGGATGTCACAGCAGCAAAGATCAAAGCAGACTCATCCCTGAATTTGACTGCTTTGTATCTGAATGAGGCTGGCTGACTGAAATTTTAATTCATGTTACTTTACTGAAGTCTCAAAAGCAGCCCTGACATCTAAATGTCAGTAATGTTTATGTGATTTTTCTAATTCCAACTGACAGGAATTTTTAACCGGTGTTACACTTCAGTCCTTGTTGGGATGCTAATTAAAAGCAGGCAGAAAATAGAAATGTCCACAGACAGAAAGCGGTTATATTTTAAAAGTGGTATCAGCATTTCCAGGAAGACATTTTTCTCCTTTTGCTGAGTTCCATGCCTGGGAGAAGCTATCAATTCCCCAAGCTAAGAGAAATACATCATGCTAAATGCAAATATTTTGTTTTGGAAATTCATGAAAGACTCAGTCTGAAAAGTTTTGTTTAAATTCATATAGATTAGAGATGCATTTTTTTTTCCTATTTGCTTCGAGGAAGCAGTAATTTCTTTATTAAGATAAAAAAAGTCTACCATTAAAAGCCTTCGGTTGAAAGAAAAGAGGAAACATTTAGTAAGAAGAAAGCTTTAAACCTTTTGAGATTTCATGCACTCTTCAGTAAGATGAAAGTAATATTTTTAAGTCTTAGGCTCACTTAGAAACATTTTGAGGTGTGCTGTTACCACATCTCATCAGCTTTTTGCACTCCAGAGCCATTTCAAATCTTATTGTGGTATATTTGGCAATACACTTAAAAGATTACCACTTAATCTAGTTAAGTAAATTTGACTTCAAGCAAGTGTCTATCTGTCCATCCAGCTGCTTATTAGTTTTTGTTTCTTTGGAAAAGAAAGGAAATGAAAATCATTGAGGAAAAAATGGGACAAAACCGTCTGATCTTATTCAGTTTTTCTTGCAGCTGTGAATTTTACTAGACAGACGTTTTAGTAGATGGATTATTGTCATTAATTCCAGTGGGACCAAGTCTTTCCGGAATGCCTTATTTTCTATGGTTGACTTTATTTTAAATGAAAAATATTTCTGGCTTTGAAGACCCAAAGTGAAAGGAAGTTTTGCCCTCAAGTTCAAAGACTGACTAATGGAATCTGACATGCCACATTTCCACTTACTGCTGGATTAGAAGAGGAGGGAGGAGGTAGAGATGCAGTTTAAGGTGATAGGCACCTGTAGGTATAACAGGCATCTTTATGTGACAGAAGAGTTATGTAAGACTGCACAAATTTGAAGTCCATGGCTACAAGCATTCTAGACTTGTACCAAGAAACATAACCCCCATTTTTAAAAAGGTAAAAAACGAAGACCCAGGGAACTATAGGTCAGTCAGCCTCGACCTTGGTGCCCATCAAGATAATGGAGCACATCCTCCTGGAAACTAAGCTAAGGCACACAGAAAATAAGATGACTGGTGACAGCCAGCATGGCTTCACTAATGGAAAATCATGCCTGACAAATTTGGTGGCCTTCTATGATGGGGTTATGGCATTGGTGGATAATAGAAGAGCAACTGATGGCATCTGCCCGGCTTTCTGCAGTACTGTCCACAGGGGATCCACTAAGTCAATGAGAATTTTGCATGGCAGAAGGCGGCTTACAGGAAAGCTGGAGAGGGACTTTTTACAAGAGCACATAGTGACAGTACAAAGGAGAATGGCTTTAAACTGAAAGAGAGAAGATTTAGATCAGATATAAGGAAAAAATTATTTACCACAAGGGTGGTAACACACTGGCACAGGTTGCCCAGATTGTAGTCGAAGTTGTGGATGCCCCCTCCCTGGAAGTGTTCAAGGCCAGGTTGGACAGGGCTTTGAGCAACTTAGTCTAGTAGAAGGTGTTCCTGCCCACGGCAGTGGGGTTGCAATCAGATGACCTTTAAAGGTCCTTTCCAACCTAAACCATCCTATGATTCATTGTATGATTCAAACAGGAGCCAGCTAGGGTCCAAACTCCACATCCTCCAGTTTCTCAGATAGTTTGCTTGGCATCCCACACTTTTAATTTTGAAGCATCGGACTTGCAGAGACAGAGGTTTAATGAAAGACAGAAAGTACATAGGAGAATGAAGAGCGGCAAAAGGTACTAGAGAATAGAAGTAAGGTTTTACAGACTGCCTTAACTCTAGCATTTCTCGAATTTTCACCTACATTCTTCATAGAGTCATTAATTTCCCAGGATGTTGAAGTGGAAATATTGGTAAAACTTGAACAGATGACACTTGTGGCAGGAATAGAAACAGCCACTGAAATCACCATTGGTTAGCTCTGACGACAGAATGCTAGCACACTTTCTATTGCTCGTAGAAGGGTTGATTCAAAGTCTAACAAATGTGATGGGGATATTTCTACTGACTTCAAAGGTCTCTAGAGCTCGTTCTGTAAGAACTGAACTTTTAGTGCTTATACCTCATAACACAGAGTACGCAGAGCAATGGGAAGTACCTTTCAAATTGTTATTATTGTTTTTTTTTTTAATTTAAAACTTGTGGCATGGACCCAGGGTACTTAAAATCTTTGTAACCCTCAAAGGATTTCACCAGAGCACCAGCTGAGGTCATAGACCCTCATTTCTGCCATACATTCAGTTTTCACACTTTGAGATACCAGACTTATTAAAAAACCTAAAGAAAACAGTTGCAAACATTATTTTTGTAATCACAAAAACTGTGTTAACTCTTTTGTTAAACAAAAGCAACAGTAGGTTAGGAGTTTTCTGTTTACTTGCTTTTTAAGTCAGGAGATCTTAAATTGCTTTGCATAAACCAGCAATATTTTATAGTTGGGGAAACAGGCAAAGTGACTGAAAACTCATTCACAGAAAGCTCAAAAGTGTACAGAATTCAGGTTTATGAAACCCCCTTCTGCATCCCTGACCGCTAGACATTGCTACACTCTAGTTTATATTGAGGAAAAGCTTAGACACTTTAGCTCAGAATAAAAAGTGCAGTTTCTGCAGCAGGGAGGAACCAGGCTTTGGAAGTTTGACAATGCAAGAAATGAAAAAGGGCTTTTAGAATGGAAATTCTTATGCTACTGCTAATCATTCTTTCTATAAACACAAAGGTATGTCTTGAAATAATTAAAGGTAATTAAGTTGTTACATTGCTATTTTAAACACTAAGATTTCATTTGCATTAATAATTACCTGCATGTATGTACATGGTGTGATCCCTGCAAAACTTAGTAATTGTCCTTGGCTTAGACAGCAATGACAGTAAAACACTGCCTGGAGGAAAAATATTGAATCTGAAATTATTTTACCTTAATGAAATATCAATTTAGATATTTTTTTTTCCTAGCCAGCTTCACTATTTTCACACTAGGCCTTGCGTATTTTCTTCATTGTGGAAGGTATTAGTAAATTTGTTGCAAAAGCAGCATACTTATAAACAAATTATGTTTATCTTTTTACTTTCTGGGGCTTACTTTGTCTCCCATATAATGTAAGAGACACCTTCAAAAACACATTCTCTGCTATGTACTTTCCCTAAAGGAAACCCCATCAAGTTGCCATCAACTGCCTTTTAACTCTCCATCCTTTTCTACTACCTGTGACAGGAATTTGTGGTGATGTTCAACTCGGTGCATTTTCTGCCATAAAATCTCATGCAGTAGCGAAGAAAATGGAAGAAATAGGAGGGAAGTCAAAATAGAGTGATAATATGAAATGGAAGACTTGTATTAGCAAAGCAATGATCCTAAAATATCATCTCTCATCTATATGCTAAACATTTGGATTGCACTTTCAGTTAACAAATTCTTGGAGGCTTCTATTCACTGTAAAAATAAGCACCACAAATGCAGCCAAGCTAGTCCATTTAAATAAGCATGGAAATGAGACTATTTTGCCAGATAGATAAATATTGTAAATATTTATACTTGTAAGAATAACAGCAACAAAAACCTACAGAAACCAACTACAGAGAGACATCTCATGCATGCATGCATATGTGTGTTTTAACCTGTGATCTACAGTGGTTGTTAATAGCAAGAATGCATTGAATCTTAATTGTTACTACTATCCTTATTCCAGATCTCAAATAATAAAGGACACCTGAACTGTGATACCAACTTGTAGGAGAGCATTGCAGGCTAAAATTGCTACCTTCCTAGGATCAGGTTATATTGATGATACTGAAAATAGTGAATTAAAGTTACTAACAAAGGCTCCTCTGATGCATTCTAAGAGTCCTATCTTTTGACCCGGAGAGCTCCAGAAAACAGCTATTGTATCACTCTTCAGTTATGCCAGCTGAAACCTCATAGACCTCAATGAGAGGGTTTTGCCCTATTGTATGCCCCATTGGACAGGAATGAAGCCCATGGAGATAAGTCAGTCAAGGAACTTTTGTCTTTAGAGTTGCAAGCAGAGTGCAGAGTAATTTTTTATGTTTTTTTTTTTGTTTGGTTGGTTTAGTTTGGTTTGGGTTTTTTGTTTGTTTTCATATTTTTTTTCCCTCGATGGCTGGATGTGGCTGGAGAGATGAGAATTTTTAAGAGAACTTTCTCACTTAAAATAACATATCCTGCTAACTTACTTAAGTTCTTATACAAAAAGTCAGAGGGGCTTTGGCAGTAAGTTCAGACAGTCTGTGTTGTACTCAAGAGCACATCCTGTTCTCTGCACTGAGATATCTGACATGTTTGTACTCATATCTCAAAGCTACTGCATTAGTGTCAGGAGAATGTAGGACACTTTCCTACTCTTTGCAGGAGATGGAAATTAGAGAAAAGAGCTGATCTTTTCTAGTATACACTACATGTGACAGAAGTCTGGAAAATAGCTGGATGGAACTTGTAGTTATAAATAATGAAATGATCTGATCTTTCTTCTTATTAAATAATACATTCATCAAATTTCATTACCCTGATGCTGAACTTCATTTAAGAGAAGGCTAAGACTTTACGAAAACCACAGGAAGAATTGTATGGAAAAGAAAGTGAAAGAAATATGTGAAAAGTCAGTCTGACAGCACTAAAATCATAAAAAAGATAAGGGAAAATAGAAATTTTAAAGAACTGAGAGTTGCACTGATGTTGTTTAAGTATGTGATACTCATATGGAAGATTGAAAGAACAGATGGCAGTGAGAATAAATCCAACAGCCATTCAATATACTTAAATTATTTGTGTCTCTGGAGACTACTGTTAATTTTTTTCCTTATCCCCTACCACTGAGAAGGGTAGGGATAGGAGTAATTTTTTACTGCTCTAGCAATTTTGTGTTCTCTACCACCTAAGTAGAACTATCAATACTAGAGATAGGCCTATACTGGCTGATTAAGATCATGACCTTGATTTCAAATGTTCAACACCTGAACTATGACTGGGAGGAGGATTCTGCTATTCAGTGATGTATGGATATCTATGGATACAAAGATGCATGGGTAAAGTGTGAAACGTGAATCTTGGTTTGGAGTCTTAACATTGTAGTGTTTCGGGAGTAAATAGGTGGTGTACACTTGTAGTTTGGCTCACACTCCTCTGCTTGTGAGGATATATATGGAGGTACAATGTAATGATAATGTAACAGTAAAAGTAATGACATAAACCAGATTATAAACTATATATCTTTATTAGTTTTTAGAATTTGAGAAATACAGGCACAACATGAAGAATGGAAAGAGGAATCTTAGTGCAATAGCTGTCCCTCTAAAGAAATGGATGATACAAATCATAAATACTCTCCCAGACATCTAATACATGGCATGTGGCCACCTGAATTGATGAGGGATATCTGGTCTAAAATGTTTGCCTTTTAACAAGCGGAATTAATTCAAGTTAAAAAAAATAGCACTTTATTCCTTACAGATATCTCTTTATGCTATGTTAAGCAACAGTCTTAACCCTCCTCCTCCTTCTCCCCCTCAAAAAACTCAAATAAAACAAAAAGAACTTCTTGGGTGATGAGATTAAGCTATTACAATGAAAATACGTGCCAGCCTTCTCCATCTATAAACATATGATAGAAATTTCTTACTGCTATCTAGAACCAGCTGGAAGCTGATTCACAGGAATGGTGAAACAAAAGCAAGATGGCAGTGAAAGGTAATGTGGGCTTCTGCTATAGATATTTCAGCTACTTACACCACTCCTAACAGATTCTTCATGAAGGGTTGATTGCTCCCATTTCCAGTGGCTTAGGAAGGTATCAACCTCTTTTTTAAAAGACCTGTACTTTTGTTACCAAACATTAGCAAAATACAGATGAAACCTGCTGGTAGTGAGCCAACATGTCATACCTGGAAAGTTTTTCCTTCTCGGTGTAGCTGAGAACAGATGAGTGACACTCAAGAGCCTAAATAGTATTTTTAGGATATCAGTTAAGTTGGGATCACTGTGCGAGCTAGAGTTTATTAAATATCAGTTCTGCACTCTCCTAATGAAGCTCTGCTTCTAGGTCTTTATTTCAGTTAGCACCAGCACTGCTGACATGCATCTGCTAGAAAGAGGGCAAGGAAGCAGGATGACGAATTGCCTTAGTTCCCGTGAAGACCACGAGAGGTCACTCCAGCTATCTAGACCACAATTTCCTAAAGAGTTTTTAAGGATTTGCAAGAAAGGACTGCCTGTTCCTCTCCAAGCTTTGGAAAATTACCTTTTCCAAACAAACAGAAGGTTTCCCTCACTCGAATGTATTTCAGAGGTTATTTACAATTGATTCCTAAAATAAAGAAGCTTAAGGAAGGGTTTGTATAATGTGAAATATTTTAACTGACCCAATAAGCCAAATGAAGAACTGTACCAACATAAAATACTTGGATCTGAATTCTAACACAGAGAGACACAGAAAGGTGGTATCATGTCTTCAGACTTGAAGATCTGAATGTCTCCCTATCTCTGTTGTGCTCCCTCCTCTTCAGTCTTTTGTTTCATCCTTGATAAAGTTTTGAGAAGAAAGGGGCTGACAAACAGAGCTTTTCCATTCCCTTTGTTGTGCCAAGCAGGATAAGAGCATGAGCAGGATCTAGTGATTTGTGACAACTAGAAGTTTTTCCCAACAGGAAGTCAACAGACAACATTTCAACTTTTATATCTTTGAGGTGACTGAAGAGCACAAAGCCAACAAATCCTAGTAATACTCATCCCTCTAAAAGCAAACAAGCAAGCAAATAAATTACATTCTAAACAAATCCCAAAGCTATGCTACTGTTCAAAATCACATCTAGGGATGCCTACAGTTCAATTTTTGACTTGACTTTGCTTTGCTGAAGCCTCATTTTGATCACTTACCAGTTATACTCTGAATTCGCTACACTGAAAAGACAGTAAAGTTAAAGTCCTGGGCTCTAGGGCCTCTGTTTATTCTGAGAAGCCTACTGTACACACAGCCAATGCACCACACAGCCTACTTAGAAAAACTTTAACTCTGTCCTACTGCCAGTTAGTCTTTTAGCCTTATAGCTTTCCTTGATACTGTCATCACATCTACCTGACATGATGGTAAGCTTTGCAATGCAATCAGTAGTTTGCTTACACTGAGACCTCTGGTCAGCAAATAGTATGGTAATGTAACAACACAGCTTCAGACCAAGAGGCACAACATTGACCTCTAGTTACCTAGACAGCACAATTTTTCTAATTTCTGAGCAGACCACCAGATCCATTTGATAATACACACAAACCTGAAAGGAAAGGTTTCACATGAAGAATTCATCACCATAGTTTCAGGTAAGCTACGGAAAAAGTGATATCATTTGATAAAAAGCACACACTACTTAGAAGATGGCCACAGACCTGGGTGTGAGACTCCAATACACCTGTGAATTTTGGTTTAGTTCTTTGTGCAAGCCATCACAATTCTTCAGTCAGCATGATCTGACTGATAATCATACTATACCTCCTGTACACCTACAGTTCTCCAAACAAACCTGATATTAATTCTGAATTTTGTCAAATCAAATTGAAGCAAAATATTTATTTTGTGGGAGAAAATGCCTCCAAAAACACCAGTAGAAAGAATGAGATAATGAGTTTGCACCTTAGCCATGAGATTCACATAAAAATAGATTCCTAGTGCTTATGAAAACAACCAGAACATGAGCTCTCTGTCAGGCCTACTTCTATGTAATATACTTTGTAGTTTGGAAGAAAAATAGCTTAATTCTAACTGCAATCATACAGAGTCATCCATGAACATGCCATCCATAGAAAAGGCAGCTTTATAATGCTTTTTTCTGCAGGTAGATTTGATCTCACTCTCCAGTGTTAACACAAACTGTTGCAACTAATGCACACCCAAAGTTACTGGTGAAGGAAAGACAATATGAAAATCTGCTGAAGTTTTATTTGACAACCCAACATTTACCACTGTTATACAATTACACAATGGCAACCAGATTCTGATAATGGAGTTCGGCTTTTTCATGAAATTGAGAGGTTTTTCTAAGTGATACTTTAAAGTAATTTTTCATTGCAATTAGCTCTAATGCTTGAAGAACATTTAATACTGTAAAATGAAACAAATGCATGTGGACTTTACCAAAGACTAAAACTCTCTGTATCATATGAACTCTATATATCAAAAAGACAGCTGATGAATAACTCTGATAGAGTGCATATGGTAGAAATGGCAACCACTCAACCCTCCAGCACTGGGTGAACTTCGGAATGTTTGAAAGTTTTGTTTTGATCACCTTCCAGAAACTGAAATTATTATCTCAACACAGCCCAACCTCTTCGAGTCTATAAATCAAATGTGTTATGAACAGGTTTTCTTGTAAGACTTTTGACACTTCCTGGTTTCAAACAAGTTGCAAATGCCAAGAGAATAGTCTTAAAACCAGTATGTTCTAATTTTTATTTTATTGAAAATTACTCATTTACCAACACACTTCAGTTCATCATATTCATCTCATGTTGTGCAGGGATGCAAGGAATGCAAACGGGCTTTGACTGCTGACATTTGATTTGGCTTGTGGGATTAAAATCCTATGAAGTTTAGAATTTTTGGTTTCAGGGAAGCTCACAATTCTGTACTGTATCACTGAAACTTACAAAAAAAGTTGCCAAGAGAAGTTGTTAATCACACCTAGCTTTGCTGCAAAAATCATCCATATTTTCTGCTCATAAGCAGTCAAGTTTTATCTTCAGCCTGGTCTAAAACCTTACGTGCTGGCATTTGCCATACCCACTAGGCTTTATTCTTGGGAGACATAATTATCAAGCTTGTCACTTCTTCCTCTCCACCCTCCTCATCCTGTTTGCCTAGAAGTACTGTGGCTTGTCACTCTCAAACTAAAATGGCTAAATTTTACCTTACTCTTTCCTTAATTTCCACAGGCTGCTCAATTGCATGCTATTTTCTGCTCCAGAGAGAAAGGAACCACTTTTCTCTTTGCATTCACATCCAGGATCTGGAAAGCTTGTGTGAAGGCAAGGGGAATTGTCATGTCTATGTTAGCTGAGTTACAAAAAGCTACAGTCCTCCTCTTCAGATGTTTAACTTCTTTTCCACACATTGACCTTATTAACCAAAGTATGTATAGATGAGTATTGATGAGCGTAAGATGTCTCACAGAGACAGGATAACCTACTTTGCTGAAAAAGCACCAACTTAGTGTGGGTATTATTGGCAAAGATGACTTGCAGTCACTACTAGTGCCTTTTCAAAAATACTGCTGGACTGAGCACATAGAAAAATCTATGAGAGTTTTACTTTCCCTAAGCCTAAAGAATGACTGCAGGACTTTATTCTCCAGCAGCAGTGGATCTGCTTCTTCTGCGAATACTCTTCAAAGGCAATGATCAGTCATACTCTGTATTTCACAAGATGTATAAATAGTCCTGGAAGAATCTTGTGCTAATTTTGCTATTTCCTTAGAATGTCAAGTTCAGGCACCTCTAAACTTAGCAGCTCACATCTTAACCAAATGGTAAAATTTAAGCTTCTCAAGGCATGCACAGCTGTAATGCAGCCTCTGGTTTCTAGGGACCAAAGGTCAGCACATTAAACTATTTGGGATAATTCATAGAACCTCTTTGGAGGAAAAAAAAAAAAAATTAACATAAAAATAAGCTATGTTTCCTGAAAATGAATCAAAACATTTTATGATGTAAAGCAGTATCCCACTGATGACCCAAATCAATTACTTTAGAATGTTCAAGCTCAGACTTTACTCTGTTTGACTCTAGGTCACACAGCTCTTTTGTTACAAGATATTTTTTTTTTTAATAAGTAGATTTGCTCTAATTATGAAGTCAATTGCCTTGAAAAGTAAAAAAAATCCCCAAGAAATATTTCTGAACAGCTGAGATATAAAAATAATCAAACCATTTCCCACGGCATCATAAGCAGCAACAAAACCTTTAATAACAATAAAAATGTGTGTGAAAATTTGTTGTTCTTACTACATGTGAAAATAACTGACATTTGTCTGCAGGGAGTGTAAGAGGTTTTAACAAATGCATTTTGAAGTGGATGTTAGTAAAGCATTACAGGACTTTGCAGAACTCATTCTCAAATGTCTAGAAGTTGAAGCTGAGATAATTGATATAATTTACATAAAAGACAGGTTATTCTTAAAACAGTATTTTCACCTAGCTCCACTTCTTCAATAGGGTTTAGTCATTTCTGTTTTGGTTTAAATACTGCTTCTTGCTAGTTTTGCATAATAATAGTGGAGGTAACTGTGCTAATGTTCAGTGATCAAATTTCCAGTTTACAAAACAAGAGCTGCCCACTAATGACAAACAGAATGTGCAGAAATAATCTATATGCAAATATGAAGGCAGGGAGGGGTTCTAATTTGCATGTGGTGGGGTTTTGCTTGTGGCAGTTCTCAACAACCACATGTTCATTTCCTATACTAACAGAGACATGGAACCGATTTAGATGTGAAGTTCACTGTTAAGCTTGGGCTTACCGTCAAATTATTTCAGTTATTGCTCATAATGTTAATTCCATTCATGTAAAGCGCAGAATTGAGGGCAAGAGCAAAAGCTGAAGCATGTGCTTGTGCTTGCATGTGTGTATATGTCTGTTCATGTGTGTACAGGGGACTTAACCTGTCCAGGTCTGTTTTCTTAGCTGGTGAAAGACTTGTGATAGCTGTCACATTATATTATTCCAAACCCAAAGATTATAAATGGCCCAACTGACATCTCGTCCTCTCTCCTTCATACAAGTTCTCCAAAACCTCCAAAATCCAGATCCGGGTGAGACACAAGACCTGGATTGACACAGGCACAACTGAACAGGCACATGGCAGGAAGCCTGAAATACTTCAGAGTTTTTGTGGGTGAGTACTCTCCTCTGACTTAAGAATTGCGTAAAAAATAAAAAAAAAGTAACTGTTTTTAAACCATGAATGACTGTGATTCTGGTGATGGGAGTAAACCCATTGCAAAGAGCTAATGACCTAGAGAATGTATTTTCCATAATGCTAAATAAAAGATGTATGAGTAGCACATTTCCAAATCTAGGAACAAAGCTAGTGAGAAATCATACAAGTCCTGACGAACATCAAGTTGTGTGCAGCGCAGCTAGTGCCATGCTCTTTGCATACATCACAGATTTTGTGGAAGTATTCCACAAGCACAAATGAACTGCAGTAGTTGTTCAGGGACTTGATTAGCAAGATCCATTGTTTACAAGGTGCTTGGCTGTGCTGTGTTTTTACTGCTATGGAGAAGGACTGATGAGAAGGCATATTGCAGAAGAGATTCCTTCTGCTGTGCAGTACCTTCCATAGGGGATCCACTAATTCAATGAGAATTTTGCATGGCACAGCACCATTAAATATCCGAGGATTAATTCAGTTGCCTCACTGTGAACTTGGTACAACTACGAAGAGAAATGAATAGTGAAGATGACAGAATGATCTTTTCTGAATCCCTGTGCTGTCATGCAACATGGATAAATAATGAGAAATAAGTTCTTGGCAAATGCTAAGTTTGGCTCCTCAGAGCTTAGACATAATGGTAATATGATATTCAAAGAGTGCAGTGCTCAGTCAATTAGATGAATAGCCTGTTTTTGCTTGTCCTTGTCCAATAAATTTGAGGACAAATGACATTAAAGAAACCCAATTATTTCTGCAAACTACATACTGGAACCTGGCAGATGACTGAGGGATATTAAATGATCCTTCACAGATATGCTAGTTTTGAAGGGGGAGCTCTTTGATTGCAATGCAGTGTTAAACAAGGCAAGAAATGCCTTATGTAGCTTCAGAGCTAATCCAAACCCTTGTTTTGTTGCCTTTTCTCTGCTGAACAGCTCAGCTACTTATTAGCCCTAAATCAGACTTGCCAAAATGCAGAAACCTGTTGGTCTTTTCTGTCCAGCTCTATGTGCTATATAGAATTCCTGTTCTGCTGCCCTAAAAATAGAACACAAATAAGCTTTAGCTAATAACATTTGATCAATACACTTATAAGAGCATGATCTCCTCAAACTGCCAGCTGCCCTACGGCCACAAAGGGCAAGACAATATAAAAACACTCAAAACTGACTCGTGCTAATTCCATATTAATTAAGCTTCTCTTGACCTGTCTTGTGTATTCTTAAGGAAACAATGGAAGATCTTTGCATGCAGAGCAGCAAACATGCTCTTTTGGGATAATTTCAATAATCTCACTATATCAGGAAGATTCATGCCCTGAATTCATGCCCTTAATCAAGTTGCAGCATGTTAGAGCAATCTAGAGAGGGTGAATAAAGCTATTATTCATTTCTGCACGAAAGCCAATATTATAGCTTAGTAAAAGGCAAAGGGTACAATTTTATATGTGCTTGACTACAAGCCTTTTTTTTTCTCCACTGTACAGCACATATGAACCCTTTTTCTTTACATTATATCATAACTTTTTAGGCTTGAAATATTTTCCATGGTTATTCACACATATACTGTCGTAATAAATGTAAACTGAGAATCCAGCTATCAATAGGCCAATCCCTTGAAGGTTTGTTTATGGCTGAGGTAAACACATCACCAAATATAAAGCTGTCAGCTTGTATGTTGCCTGAACATGATCAGCTCATGTCTCTACCTGAAGTAAGGCAGTGGCCTCTTACAGTGATTGATTTTGGCCATTAGCTCCAAATCAAAGTCGGTTTCAGTTCATCCATCTTTCTAGAACCTCTGCAAAAATGTTATTTGAAAATAAACACTGGCTCTTTGTCTCTTTTGTCAAAAGAGCAGTGGGGGGCTGACCTACATGTCACTAACTACATCTCCATTTCTGCTGCCACAGCAGCAGACTCTTGGAAGCTGTGCTGCTGAATTTAGGTATTTTGTGTACTTACAGTCCTGAAGTGCAGGTCTGGAGCAGGAAAGATCAAAAGTACTACTCCTTTCCAGCAGCACTGAAAAAAGGTTTCTCATAAAGTCAAGTCTGGTGAACGTACAAAGCAGATTTTGATACTTAATCCCTCAGTTCACCTGACCAACATTTGACTTGAGATCAGGAAGTGCAGGGAAAAGGCCTTTTAAAACCGCTTTTGCAAACCCTGGGGGATCAAAACAATAATTGCTAACAAAATAAAGCACCTGAGGGATAGCTCTATTCTACAGTAATGTGACCCTGATCCCGCTTTAGGTGCTGAGCACATTGGGATTCACAGGATACTGTAACCACAGTAGTACGTAGACTTGACCTACACCAGAAATCAAGGTGACTTGGAATAGAAGCGACTTTTCATCCCTGGAGGATTTCTCTAACAAAGGATAGGTTTACAAATGGCTGTTTAAAATGGAGTTAGCCACTGGTGTCTGTCCAAGGGCTTGGCCTCAACACAATTAATTCAGAGCAGCATCTCTATCTGCCAAATCTGTGTTGGTAATGATAGGCCTGCAGTATTAAGTGTTTTCAGGTGCTTGAGTCAAGGATTAATACAGGGAATGAGAGTTAACATTTGTTAATTACTGAAGTCCTGTCTGCCATACCCTAGGCAAGCCGAGTGCCAAGGCAGGTCCAAGCCCCAGCTTGATGGATGCCAAAGCTCACCAACCTCTCACTGCAGAGTTATGATGTGCTGAGGTGAGGCCTCTCTCTAAAATGACTCTAGTTACCTCATGTTTTGTGATGTTTTAGACATTCTTCTTTTTGCTCAATTTTCCTTTCAATTTAGTAAATGATCTTTCTAAAAAAGACACCCTGCTGCTGCAAGCACAAGCAGCTCAGAGTGTTTGGTTTTGTGTTTTCTCTGGGTGTTTTTCTGGTTTGTAGCTGTTCATACTGTTTTCACAAGTTTGACTAAAAGACTCCTCTCAAAAAAACGTTTGCATCAGTATTGGAATTGGGTTTTCAAGCGTTGGGGATTACCCCACAGTCCTTTCTTCTCTGATATCTCCTTAACACTGATTCTCCATAACCTGCCTCTCTTTGACTGCCTCCCCCAGCTCTGATCTGACCAGAGGCAGGGAGGCCTCTGAGTCTGTGTGGATTATCTGATGACTCCTTCTCCAGAGCCATACTGCTAAGAAAGGACAGTTTACACTTGTAGAAGTACAGTAATTATTTTAAACAAATAAGTTTTGATGTGGCCATGTTACCATAGAGTCTTTTACCTTTGCATGTCTTCATCAAGAGCAATGGCAAATTTCCAGCTTGTTTGGCTGGGAATGGGCATACTCTTAAATCCAAATAAGATAGTTATTGGTAACTTCTGATGTAAAGAACAAGATAAATGTGATGGGGAAGCCATCAAAGCTTGGGCTTAGTTTCACTGCTAAGGCTCAGGCATTGGTGTCTTTGTACACTTTGTTGGATAAATACATGTTGTGAACTGAAGTCAATATTTTTCTTTAGCATTTTAGGAGCAAATTGTTAACAGAAGAACTTACAAGGAAAGCTTCAATGTTCTGGCTTTTCCTTCTGGGCTACTGATTGACTTGTCTCAAGAGGAGGACATGGAGAGATCTCCTCCTGCCTTCTGTTGAGAAAAAAGAGGATTTAGTACAAACTGAGAAGTCACCTCATATAGAGTGTCAAAAGTGTAGACGGTACAGCCGGCTGAAGTCTGCTGGAGCCTGCCATACTTCTGCTGGGTCAGATTCCTTCCCTTTTGTTATTTGAGCTTCCTTCTGAAAGCCTGGGCTGCTTAAAGGAATAACATGACATTCCCTTTCTTTGCTCTTTAATCAGATGGGCCTTGCTTTCTCATAGAGGGCTGGGATACACACTAACCTGAGCAGCTGTGAAAATGAGGTGAAGATTAAGACTTTGACTCTGATCATACATTTCAATATGAATGAAGGAAATAAAAGGGAGATTATTTTTTCTGCTACTTTTCAAATTTCTTATCCATGATACAGTACTCTTTATATGAACCCTGATGCAGTTGACATATTTTTGTCCTATCAGGTGCAGAAATGTTTAGTCTGCATTCTAAAAATATATTTGGGGAAGGTAGGAAGGAAGGGAGAAGGAGAAAAAAGTAAGGGAGAGAAAATCAGTTTTGGATGGTAGCAGATGTAGCATGTCAAGTAAGAAACACAGAAGTACTCTTCTGGCTGCAGTCTGGCACTTCAAAGCAAAATGAAGAGGCATTTCAAAGAGGATACACATTATTATTTGATTAAGATTCAGCTTCCTGGATGAAATGTGCATACAATTATTGCCATAATGATAGTAGGTTTCATAAGAGAAGTTTAGTCTCTTTGTTTCTTATTGGTTCTTATTAGCAGTGGGTTCAACCTCTTACCCTATGTATGAACTTCCACTGTTTTTTTGAATTTGCATATATGGATGGGGTGTCCAAAACTAGCTGCATCCTTTTAGTTTTGAATATAAATCAGCATCACATAGGAGGTCTATCCCCAGATTTGGTGTGTGTAGTGAAGTTGCACTCAGACAATATTTACACAGTACCTTCTTTGCATTTCTTTCTGATGGCTTTCTGCCTTTCTGACCTTTTAGAATTAAGTTCTCACAATGAGGCTGGTGAAACACTGGAACAGGTTACCCAGAGAGGCTGTAGATCCCCCTTTCCCTGGAAACATTCAAGTTCAGTTTGGATGGGGCTTTGAGCAACCTGCAAGGGGGTTGGACTAGATGATCTCTACAGGTCCCTTCCAACCCATCCGTTCTATAATTCAATGATGCTATGAAGACTCAACACACATTCAAGTATAGGACTTTACCTTTTGCCTTATTTCCTTACACTGTTACCAACAGTTGTGATACTCAGGCTTTTTTAAACCTCCTAATTTTATATTCAGTGTCTTTAGAGACAGGAGTGCTAATGTTGCTCAAATTTCTCTTCTTCAGTTCTGCTGAAGACCAGAAGGAAGACTTACTGCCTATATAAACCAAGTAGATTCTACATGACTTTCTGTGGGGGCCATGAATAGCTCATCTTTGAAGTCTGCCAGGGACTTTAGACTGCTTTTCTCCCAGCTAAACTGAGATATTTCCAATCAGATAGCAGAAAGAGCTTTAAGAATTCAAAGCCTGGACATACCACTGCATTTTTTCACAGTTCAGCTTGTAAATTATGTTGAAAAAACATAATTCTTAAAAAATCAAATATTTCTCAAAAATTCTTAAAAAGTCACTGTTCCCAGTCAAAACAAACTTCTGAGGAATTCAATGGAAAGGCTTTAGTAAATCCAAACTTGAAGACAAAAGCAGAGACAATCCAGTTCTTACAGGTCTTATGCCCCTGCCATCCCCCCACTCCCTGGCCTTTTAGAAAATTGAAGAGTGTGAGATACAACCTAGACATTCCCATTCTGAATCAGAGCAGCAGTCTGTTCTGCCTAGAGCCTTTCCAATAGCAGTGGTCAGTACCAGCTCTTTTTAAGGAAGGACCAATGGTGGTCACAGATAAGCCTCGCCCATAGAAAATTGTCTCACATCCTCTGCAACTAGGTCAACTACGCCTAAATTCTTGTTTCTCCTCTTTTTTTCCCCTTGTCTTTTAAAAACATTCGCTATTGCAGACATAAGTATTTCTTAATGTAAATAATTATTCACTTTCTTTCACAACCCTTTTGGCTTGCGGGAAGAAGTTTCATAGGTTAACAAAAAAAGCTTTACTGGCTTTAAACTTGCTGCTGTCTGATTCTAGGGAAGTTCCTTTACTCAGGTATCATGAAAGAAAGGACTAGAAAAGTTTCTTGTATTTACAACAAACACTGTTTTCAACCATCTCAACATACTTTCTCCTCCTGTCTAAAAAGCAATAGCACAAATTTAAGCAGCCCAAACCTTCTCTGTTCTTGTGTAGGAGTCAGTGCAACTCCTTGAAATACAGACTTTGCAATGTATTTATGACTGAAGAATGAGACAGTATGCAAAACACAGATAATTTTGGATTGCTCTCATATTAGAGGCTATAAAAAATAGTACCTTATCCTAAACAGTTTATTTTTTTTCTGTTTCTAGATATATTGCTTTCTCCAGCCAAAAGGCAAAAGAGGTTTGAAAAAAAGTTTAAATCACCTCAATGTGACCTTAGGTAAGGAGTCTCCATCAGAGCTCTCTGAATGTAGTGTAAGGCAATATCACATGAAGTATGAAATATAAGCTAAAAAACACTGAGGAAAAAAATTGCTTATTCTTCAACTGGTCTTTCACTCCTTCTGTTATTCTTTCCTTGGTCTTTGCTTAAAGCAGCAACTATGTTTAAATTCTTTCAGTAGACCTGCTGTCTTGTTTAGTTGCTATCTTAACTCACATTTATAGGAAAAATTGAATCTGTGGTGTTTTTTTCCCCTCATATCTAAAGGTTTCGTAGTGACCCTTCAGATCAAAAAAGATTAACTTAGTGCCTGGTGGACAGGTACCCATTTAACTAAGGCAGCCATTCAGAAGGTATCTGAAGCTTTGGTTAGGTAAGAACTGATGAGAATGCAAATACTACATTATCTTTTCATGCAAAGAGGAGATTCCATTTAGTCAGCATCTTAACTATTCTCACAATTTAAAGTCTTGCAGTAGTGAATACAAATCGCACTTATCCCTGTATAAATGAGAAATGCTTATGATTCTTTGTGTAAATACTAGTTAGGTTATTTTTAATGCTAGGAGCTGTATCTATCTCTGTATTTATCAGGTTCACCTCTGAAATAAACCAAACAAATGAACAAACAAACAATAGTTTAAGTTGCATAAGGGAGTCAAGATGTGATGTCTCTTGCAGAAATGGAAGAGGAGAAGAACTTTAGTAGAAAAGTCCCTAAGTTAAATAGACATTTTTGTTTTTGTTTTTGTTTTTTTTTTTTTCCAAGAAACATATTTTTGAAAAGCATCCATAAAGTGCCTCTATTAAGGTCTGCCTTTTTATCATGCTATCTGCATGAAAGCATGTTTGTGTCCTGCTGCAGCTTAGGTTTACAATTTCTGACTTGATACTGTGGTAGATTTGTATCTTGTGTGATTACCATTTATTATCATTTAGACACACTTTTCACAGGTTTTTCTGGGTTTTGCTTTTGTTTCTTAAGATCAGATATTGCAAGCTTTAAGACTGGTGCCATAGCTGATCAGGTTTTAGACAAGGGAAAGAGGTCCCTGGAGTCTGATCGAAGTCACACTGGCTTGTGCATCTGAGATTCCTCACTGGATCTGGATTTGGTTGGTGTCTGGCTTGGAGTTCTTTGGATTCTCTGAAATACTGATATTTTATACGTCTGCTAAGTGAACTGCATTTAAATTCACTGGTTTCTGTGGCAGTCTTCAGTTGCCAAGAGGCATTTGAAAAAGGAAGTTGAATGGGAATCTACTTCTTGGGCATAGTGCTGGGAAAAAGGAAACCTGTTTTTAAAAATCTGATTTTATAAAATCTGTGAATCCCAAATGGAAGTAATTAGAATGTGAAGCCTACTGGCAGCTGGACAGAACAGAGAAATCTAAAGGAATTTGTTTTCTTAGCATAGCATTATGTCAACCCAGAGGGAAAATGTCACTCGGCTGCTTGACTCAGAATATCTGGATGTGAAACCACCGGTGGCACCTACTACTTGATCACACTGACAGATTTACTGCTTGCTGCAGAGATGCTGCTGCCACATGATGGAAATGGCAGGTGCACTCTGCTACAAAAGAGGATTTCTGTCTCAAACTTCATCTCCATGCACATGTGTGACTAAGAGCAGCTACAGGTCACAGGGGGACAGATCAGTGTTTGTAGTGACTTATGAAGAAATGTTGCTATTTTCTTTAATCTTCCCAAGGACATTCTCCTTGCTATCCCATAGTTGCATATCAGGGCAGGGAGATTTACCAATTCAGTGCCAGATAAAATACACTAAAAATTAGAATGTGGTAAGAATTATTGTACAAATAAATGATATGCATTGTGTACTATTTACCAAAGAAAGATATCTTTCAGTTCTATGGAAGATTTGGACTATAAACCTATGGATTCTAAACCTATGAAAATAGGATGCAGAATAATCCACTGAAAACAATGGAAAAAACCTGAAATGCGTTAAGTGGGGTCAAATCACAGACCAAGCTCTAGATAACCCCAAAGACTTGTTAGTGCTAAGAACCTGAAACTGCATTTTAGAGGTGATATTTACAGAATCATAGAATAGTGTGGGTTGGAAGGGACTTTCAAAGGTCATCCAGTCCAATCCCCCCGCAATGAGCTTTAGCTAGATCAGATTGCCCAGACCCACACCCAGCCTGGCCTTGAATGTCTCCAGGGATGCGGCATCTACCACCTCTTTGGGCAACCTGTGCCAGTTCCACCACCCTCATTGTAAAAAATTTCTTCCTCACGTCTAATTACGTAGATAATTACTGTACTGCAGTATGTATCTTATAAACTGCTCAGGGTTCAATCCTGCTTGCTTCACTTGGCTACCTGTCCTCTGCAAGTGAGTTTCCACTTGTATCAATCCAAAATGCCCTTGCCTTCATCCTTGACTTTACATTCAGTTTGTAATTTCACGGAGCTAGAAAGACTGTATTTGGAGTGAATCAGGTTGAGATTGCTCCATTTTACTGTTACATCAAAATAACAAGC
>JANHGB010021421.1:0-35612 GCA_026283785.1 Coracopsis vasa | reverse complement strand
CCTTTCCTTTCCTTTCCTTTCCTTTCCTTTCCTTTCCTTTCCTTTCCTTTCCTTTCCTTTCCTTCCCTTTCCTTTCCCCTCCCTTCCTTTCCCTCTCTTCTCCCCACTGTTTCTTTCTCCCTGCCCTTTTCACTTTTCAGACAACACAGCTATTGCAGAAGGATGTGGGGACAGATTTGCTCCCAGCCCCTACTCTTCAGGTAAGTAATAAAGTAACTCACTTCCTGTACTTTCTGTGAACTTTTTAACAAATAAATGAAGCCATATTTGATAGGAACTCATAAACGCTTCTTATATTGCTCTTTGGAATAGCTGGTAAATCAGTGTAGAAAAGAAGCCTTAATGATTTCCCAGCTTATGTTTCCAAAAATAATCTTTCATCCAATATTTCAGAAATTGGACTTTATAGCGTGGAACAGTACGCTTTATTGGAAACAGTGAGTCTTTGACCTTTGTTTCTGCACATCAGGTATTGACAGAGAGACATACAGATTATGGACCTGTTTTATTCTTTTAAATTCTCTAATAAGTTTACAATGTTATTACATGTTTCTGTACAATTTTGAAAGCCCTCCCTGAATTTCCACCATTCTTTCTCAAAAAGTTTTTCTTACCTTTATCTTCTTTCCACTGCTCTTGCTTCCTTAGGCTGGCTACATCTTGATTTCTCGGTTCATTCCAAATACTATGGGTTTGAGAATCACCTTCTCTTAAGCTCCTGCCATCCAAAACAGCCTTCTTGTATCTCTGCTTCCCTGCCTCACCACTTATTCCAAACCTCAACTGAAAGCACAGTTTCTTTTTTTGGCTAGTTAATATCAACTCCCTCAGACACTGACCTGTAATTCAGTGCTTTAATATCTTCACCATACAGCACTACTTATTGTAAACCACCATCTTGTAACCTAAATGAAGAAGACCTTTTCATATAAACGAAATGCCATTTGAACATGTGGCATTTGGTTTAAAAGTTTTTCCATGTGAATCTGTAAAGAAGAAACAATATGTACATTTGTTAGAGAGGTTGTGCTAAGAGGGGAAAAAAATACTGGAAAGCTCCGGGCTGTTAGGTATGCTCAACAGCCCTTTTGAGGGGAGAGGGAAGGGAGTTATCTGGCTCCTTGCTTTTTGCTCTGTCAGCGAGTCTGAAGATTTCAGAAAGAGCTGTACTGTATCCTGTGCAGGAGAAAGGGAACAGTATTTCTGACTTTATGGAGGTGACACAAAATTTCTTTTTATTTAATGAAAAGCAGGCACTTCTGATGCCATAGTGACCATTACTTTTATATTATTATCTCATTATCTTATTATCGTTATCTTTCTTTTATTATCTTACCCATACATCCAACTATAGTATATGAGTGGTGCTGGGATGAGGAATGATGCGATACTCAGCATGCATGTTCCTTTAATGTCTTAATACTAAATGCTATTGTACAAAACCTCCTTGTTTAGGAATTATGCATGTATTTTATTTAAATATAGGTGGGAGATTTATGGAGTAAGTTTAGTGAAGAAACAGACAATATTGCACAAAGCAGTGGAAACTCAGAGTAGGAATTTCTGAAAGTTGTTTATGATGATAATGATGATAATCTACTTAGACAAAGAATAACTCATCAATATCAGATGATGTTTCTTCATACGCTGTCATTAGGAAAAAGAACTTTGGTTCTAGGAAATAGACTTTGCTTCTAAAGTCCAGTTTCAAAAAATAATTGGGGCACCTGGGAAACCTGAATTTGACTGGGAATTGATAGGGCCTGTGTTTCTTGGAAATGTATATGCCTTCCAAATTTCTGTGCCATTGTTATTGGAATGAATCTGAATTCCAGCAGAAACTAAGTCAGAGGAACTTCAACAACTTAACTGATGCATCTAAAGATATTTCAGGGTGGTCTAACTAAAAATGGCAGAAAACCACTCAAAGATTAAATGAACTTGTTATGAATGTTGGAAAATTTACTGCCTTGTATTCATTCTTTGCAACAACAACAGTCCCAGGACTAAAAAGATGCCTTTGAAAGAGAGGAATGTGTGTGATCAGATGAGAGAAAAGCTGCTGTGCAAGGAATATCACTTATGATGAACCTGAGGTGGTGAACAAATTTGGGAAGTGAGTTTAGAGGAAACTGAAGCATCCATTCTGTATTTGTCTCTTTTGCAAGATCTTTCCTACTGACTTTGGGTCCTTTGTGAAGCTGATGATATTCACCTTTATCACACTGCCCTTTTTTCATGTGGTTTGGAACAGATCCAGGTGACACCATAGTGTGACCATCTCAGAGTGAGTCTACACCTGGTGTCTCAGCATGTGAACAGGAGCATGCCCACAGTCATTCATTTGTGCTGAGGTAGCCTGGATTATTAATAGTATGAACCATAAAAAATGAATACTTTTATTAAAATGAAAAATTTGGCCATTTTCCTTGGGAAAAATTCAGATATTGGCATTTTTGGTCAGCAGACACCGTTTCATGGTCATTTCCATGCACCGTGGGTATGTTTGTTCAAAGATTTCTTTGGAGTGTGAATCAAACACAGATTGGTGGCTCTTGTCAAACACCGCTGGGGCTGCTGAAGACTCTTAGGGCTAAAAGACTACTTCTGGTACCCGTTCTCAGTGTGTTTTCCAGCACAGGTTACAACATGGTGTTTCATAGTGTGGCATGGTGGGCATCTGTGTTTGTTAGGTTTTGAGGGCGATTCCTGAAACACCGTGTCCATCAGACCAATGTGGGGTGCCTGTTCTGTGGGGCCCCCAGTCAGCTGGTGATGTCCCAGGCTGCTGAGAAAATACACCACATCCCTCCTGAAGAGAGAAGAAACCTCCCACCCATACCAAATTCCTCCCTGAGCTAGCTGGGAGATAAAATACCACCACAAGATGAGGTGGGACCCCCTCTCTTTCCCCTGCAGTGCAGAGGGTAACTCGGCACAGGTGCAAGTTAGGTTTCAAAGCTCTGCCACCGCAATCCAGAGGGAGGTTTTCTTCAGGTTCAGTGTCTTGTGGCATGTACCTGTGTGTGACAGGGGTCTGCCCCAGTGCTAGCAAGTATGCTTTCTATCTTGAGAGAACCTGAACAAAACCTCTTTATTTTTTCATACAAATTTTTTCCAAAGTAAATGATCTGCAGGCATTTACCCAGAATATCATTAACAGAGAAAGGGAAGCTGAGTTTATTGTACCCAAATGTTAAACTTGGTGTTTACAGGAATTCTGATCTTTAAATTTCTTGCTAAACATAATCTATTTTGTGTATGTTATAGTAACCCTGTCTGCAACTTTAAATAATAACAGAAGACTATAAAAACTAAAATTTCTTTTTTCAACTCATTAGATGCATTTATAGATTTAAAATATTCTGTGTACTACATTTTCTACTTCAACATACGAAAATTAAAAGCCCTAGAATTTGACTAGAAACACAGAGCTTTACAATGTTTTGTTTCTGGCCTGTGTTGTATTAACATTGTTGCTTTTCATTATAGAGTGATGCTGGGGAAATGATGAATTTTGTTGACAATGTTATCAATTATGTGCTTTCAAAATAAAGCTTTACATTTTATTACTAATGGAGGGAAAAACTGGGCCAAATTTGACTCATGTAGCTTGACTGAATCACTAGCATCATCAGATTTATGTCAAGGCTGGGCTGGGTTGAATTTTCCCTTGCTGAGGAGAAAGCTCGAGACGCTTGGCACTTAATTAGGAGAAACACACAAACTTATAAATGCTGTTCTTAAGTAGGATTAAGCAACGAGTGCAGAGTTCAGTGTGTGCACGGTACAGAAAGGGACTTCTGGAGGCTCCTTCTGCAGGGGTGAGTGGCTGATCGGACCCTGGCGATGTGCCTGACGAAGGCCGAATCCTGGGCAGGCTGCAGGCAGGGCTGTCCCCGCTCAGTAGACTGAGTACAGCAGGGTATGTGGCAGATTTACCTTGCCTGGCTAGCACAGGAAAAGCAGATTGCCATGCTGTTGTAAGGCTTTTACCTCAGATGAGTTATTTTGCATGACTTAAAGAGATTTGCAAGATCAGCCCCATACCTAGAAAGCTGGGAGCGCTTCCTAACTCCCATCTAGGGACACCACAGAAGTATGGAAAATGTAAGAGGTATTCCCATCCTGGTGCATCTCATGCCCTGGCTTCCAAAGGGAGAACATGCAGAATGTGGGCTAGACATATGGTCTGGACTGGCTCATAATCCTGGTAGTTAGAGGAGAGTGGGAAGAGCTGAGGAGGGCACTGATGCACAGTGTGTGCTTGGCCTGTCTCTCTCTTATGTAAAATCTGTTGCAATCCACCACAAACTAGTGGTGAATACTGACCCTATGGCTACAAAAGGGTGGTAAGCCCAGAAATTCACATTTCTGAGAGCTGGAAACCTATACATAATTTCCAGCCTGAATTTCTTAATGGCTTATTTATATGGCTGGTTTATATTGCTTTGTTTTGCTGCTGATTCATTGTCTTTAAGATTAAAATGCTCTTTCTCTTTTCTGGTGTTTATCCTCCAGCTGTATTTGCAAAGAGCAAGTGTATCCCCTCTCAGGCTTGGATCTGCTTGTCTAAATAAGCCACTGCCTTTTAATTTCCTCTTGTAAAATAAACTGTCCATTGCTTGGATTATCCCAGTAGCACCTGTTCTGATATGAGTTTCCTTTCTGTCAACGTGGGTGACCCAAATGGCCAACAACACTTGAGGGCCTTGTACAGGTAGCTTTCATGGTCCCAGAAACACCTTGTTGGATTCATTTTCAGATCACATTGCCTTTTACCTAAGTGCATCCTGTGGCATATAGGCATCCTGGTATATGCAGCTTGTTTTCACTGCTGAAGAAGTAGGCAGAGATTTTGAGTCTAGAAGCTCACAGTAGCCCTAAAGCTTGTAAACTCCAGTTATGTGATTCCAACTTTCAAAAAAGTACAACTAAATGCCCAGTTGGAGAGAGTGAACCAAAGCAGTAAAAGAGCAGATGTCTTGTTTATGATATCAAAATTGCTTCCACAGTATCATGTTAGATTTGGAAGCATTTGCATATGCGGAGATGTAATTCTTTTCTCTAACCATGGTGTTAGACAAAACCTAAGATGATGGTACTAATTAAGCAAGACAGCAATAGCAAATCTGTGTGGGATGTAGGTAGTTTTGAAAGGACTTAGCACTGTATAAATAAAGTACATCTGGAAAGTAAAGCTTCTGGTACCCCGGCAAACTCCTTCCCACCCATTGGATTCCTTTTTGGCTGTGCTCGCCTGCCTCAACCAATGTGATCCAGCAGCAGGCTCGCCTCCATTGCTTTGCTCTTTCTCATCACTGTATCCAAATTTCAGGAATACCTGTGCAGCTTTCTCAGGACATTTGATATTGTTTAGGATTTTTTTTTTGCTGAAGGTTTCAGTGTGTGTGTGTTTAAATAGATGACATTTCAGGTCAGCCAATGGATTTCTTAAGTACTTCAATCTGTGTCTCAGTGGTAATATTGCTTAAATAAAATTGCTTGTTATTGCTCAAAATTTCAATATCTTTCATTCAATGATGGATTTAAAAGCAAAATATTGTTATTCAGTTAAACAAAACACGATAAATGTTTTCTCAAGGTGTTACATCTATTATAGAGCTGACTCACAAATATCCACAATATAAACAAATCTGGAATGCCTTTTTTAAATTTACAACTCCTTCTGGACTTGTACCTTCTTTATAATATGCTAGAAATCTAAATTCAACCTTAGTACCATATGTATCATAGAAGAATCTTTGTTGGAATTTACTTCCCATCCAATATCACAACACATATGTTACACAGCATAGAAAAAATGTGTAATATTTAATTTTCCCCTCACTGTGGCCCCATGCTTTCTTTGCTTTCTTTTCTCCTTCCAGAATGTAACTCAATATACCAAATATTGGAAAAGCAGTTGCCGCTTGATAAATAATGTCAGCATAAATGAAACTTCCAATATTCAGTCAATTGGAGACATGCTAAAATATTTGTATTTAGAAAGGAGTCTTAATATCTTCCATTATGGCAATGACCTAGGTGGAAAGGAAGAGTGTGGGCTTGTGTATTTGTGTTTATGTGTGTGCATTTGTCTCTGTGTACAAGTATGTGTATATATGTGGTTGAAATGGAAGACCCTGCCTTTTCCCTGCTGGCTTCTTATTTAACTGTGGTTGTCACAGACAGGATGAAGTTTCTGCTGCAAAAATAATAATTCATGTCTTATTACCAACAGTAATAATACTTGCTGGTATTAAAAACTCTTAAAATGTGGCCTGGAAAGAGTAAAAATAAATAAAAGATCATATAATAGGGGTGCTAGCTGCCCATGCCAGGAGGAAATTGCTTGGCAAAGACTATCTGAAATCCTTTAAAAGCCGTTTTGTATACCAGTTTCGAAGTGATGCTGGCCTGACTTCCAGCTGACTAATGGCAGCTCCATGGAGAGTAACATCAGTGCCCATTCCTTAGTTATTACCAATAATATATCACTTGGAAAATAAACAGAAAGATAAATGACAGGACAGATGTCTAATGAGGCAGAGGTTAAGGAGTGTTAAACTGTGCTGGACACCATCCGACATGCTGGTGTTAAATTATGCTGAATGCCCTGAGCTCCCTCCTCATAAAAGGTCAATGCTCTGCGTATGTTCCTGGATGATTTATGAAATCAAAGAATGGCCCACATGCCTATCTCTCTGGGAGGTGAGCAGCCTGCAACATTGTCAACTGCAGCCCCATAATAAACCAAATTTAAACATCACTCAAGTCAATCTATCTTCATCACTTGGTCCATTGCAAGCCCTCTTCTGTCTTGTTCTCACCAGCCAGCCATGACATGGTGTATTGTTTTTCATATACATCCCTGTAGCTATTTTAGAAGCCTGCGGTGCTCTCCGCTAAAGTTAGAAACTCCCTGAAAATGGCTGTTTCTTTTGGACTAGGTCAGATTTGCTCAGTCTCTCTGCTGTTTCCATGATGCAGGTAGCTGATTCGAAGGCATCTGCCTGTCCTAAGAATCGTTTGTCCTGTGTTTGTAGGTTAGATGCAAATATGACATTTATAAATAAAATATTTTTTTAATTCTATATTTAATTACAGCACAATAAACTAGCTTTATCCTTCATGCATTAAGAGTTAGATTCCCTATACCTCAAATCTTTCTGAAGCAAGTCTCACACTGTGCCACCACAGGAATCCATTTGTGTTGCCTGCAGTGTCATCGATATTCATGGGCAATGAGATATTTGCTAGCTGTAGTTGATGTGAATAGTAGTGCTTTTTGTACTTCCAGCTGTTGCCCACTCTTAGCTTTGTTTTTTTTGCATCTCAGTGTCTACTTTCTGCTTGACGGAAAGGTGCCATGTAACTAAAGTGTATCTTCACTACATTTGAGGTTCTGTAGCTTTATAATTTTCTCCCCATTCCTGTTTCTTCAGATACACCATGACTTTCTTCAGTTTCTTAAGACTCACCTCCATGTCCTATTTACTAGAGGAGGCTTGCAAAGAAGGAGAAGCAGTTCCTTCTAAGACCATTTTGGTTTTAGTTCTCCACCTGCAGAACAAGGTCAGCATTTCCATCTTCTGTCCACGTCCTGGTGCAACCAAGGTGAAGGAAAGATCCTGGTGAAGGAGTGGGAGCACCCAGTTTTCACTACCTTTTCAAACAACTCATTTGAGAATCTGGAGGTCTCATGAGATGGAGCCATTTGAAAGCCTTGTTAAAGTGAGTTGTTTCACAAATACTAGGCATAAATATGGTGGCTGGGGTAAGGGACTTTCCTTCTCAAAGAAATCCTAGGCACTGCCTGTTAGCAGATGCTGTGGGTACCCCTAGCTGTTGTTCAACAGAAGGGCAGCAAAAAGGTACACATTCTGACTCTTGCCTCATTTTTCTTCTAGGCTTTTAGTGTAATTTGCCACTGAAACCAGTGTGAATGTTGTACAGAAAGAGTCACAATGGCAGGTCAATGCTATGTGTGTCTTTTCTGCTGTCCAGCAGGACCTTCTCATAAACAGGGTGCGCGCTCCTGACAGCCGCTGGAAGTGCTTCCCAGAAGGGATTGTGACTTTCCAGATGGACAAAGTGATTTATTACTAGAATAACTCAGAGGGGTGTGACTTAACAACTGCTATAATTGAAAAATGAGACCAAAGGCACAGAACTTGTTAGACTCCTTGGATTAAAAACTCCTTGGACTAAAGTTCTGATAATGCATTGTTGCCAATAATGTGATATTTTTCCTGGCTTTATGCTTTATTGGTCACAGGATTGCGGGACATCCCAGGGAAGGTGGAGGATGATGAGGGGTGTCTTAGATGTGATCAGAGCTAAGAAATGGAAAGTGTCAGAGAACTAGAGTTATGGTAGAGAAGACGCAAGAACTCTGACAAATATCAGAAGACAATATTCTGCTAAGTCAGTGCCTACAGGAAATTCTCTTGAAAAATATGCACAAAACTGTTACAAAAACCTTTTAATCTGATCAGTTACCTGTTTTAATTAAAAGTCCACAGTAGCTAATATGAGCTCAACGGAGATACCAAGTTTACAAAAACCAATAAGAAATAAAATCAATAAAGGCTTTCTTAAGGGTAAGAGAGAGCTTAACTTTCATATTTTTTAGCCAACTGAAGTTTGATGTGACTACTGAAATCCTTGGAAGGCATCTACACTAAAAGCAGGTTGATCTTTTCATCAAAATGGACGACTAGTCATGCTTAGTTCTATGCAAACAGGCAGGCTTGGACTGATGGAGGAAAGGTTCATCATACCTGAGGCTAAGCACATTACTCTCTTAGTTGCCTGACTGTAGAAAAAGGCATTACTTAGCCATACTAACTGAAGACCTACAAGCCCTGAGTAGTCAGCAATCCCTCTTTGCTTTTCCTGCCTTTCTCCTTTTGCTCATTTTTCTTGCTTGCTTGTGAGGCAGGTTGCTCTGCTCAACACTCCTTCAAGTTTTTCAGTGCTCAGGTGAGTGAAATCACCTCAAACCACTTTGGCCCATGTCCAGGCAACAAGACTTGTTTGTCTCTTTCTCTTGTTTGTCTGATTTTATTCGCACTAAACCCTCTTGCAGATAGTACATCATTTAAGGTCAGAAGACACAAAGTAGGATTTATATTCTAATGGCCACCAAGAGGGAATCTTGCTAATGTCAGAGGTCAAATACTCATGTCAAGAACACTTTATGCAGTAGCAATAAAAAATTCATCCATGCACCAGTAAAAAAGCCCTCTGGGCCTTCATACAGCTGTGGGTATTATATGTGTTCCTTTATATGAGAACAGTAAGTATTTTCCTGTGCTTTGTTCCACATGGGCTTTATAATTCTGTAACCTTTTTGTGTTTTCAATGAAAAAAAGATTAGATGGGGCCAGTTGAGCAATAGCAATTCTAGTTGTGATCTCAGTACTTTAAGTCTTCTCCAAAAAAGTGATTTAGAGGCAGTCAACAGATTTGAGTGTCGTCCAATTTTGGGATACAGGTCATAAACATTGACGCATCATAATAATATGGCGAACTATTATAATGGCGCCCAGTAGCATGGCTGTAGCTACAGAGCTGTCAGCAATTTAAAGCTATGTGGAGAAATTTTGAACATGAAGTACAAGGGGTGAATTTTGGCTTTATGCCTGTGTCATCAAAGAGAAAAAAAGCACTTTTAAAGAGTTCAATTTCTCTGGATGTATTTTTTCTATCCTTTGTTTGTTGCCAAAAGCGGAGCTATTATTTTAGTGAAAAATACTTTCCTCTCTCTTTCTTTCTTTTGAGAAGGGGAGCCAGTGTCATACTATAGCAGTGGAACTAAATGGACAGGAGGGTAGAAAAGGGTCAAAGAGTAAAGTGTGCTGTCCGCTTGAAAAGGCAAAACTTTAACAATGTCACCACTAAGCACTCAGAGCACTTGTAAATGAGAAAAAAAGGATGCCCTGTATTAAGAAGGACCTGAAAAGAAAGAAAGCCTACTAGTATAAATTGCAATGCAAAGCCTCCCCCCCTTCCCCATTTCCTGGTGTCTCACATGAAATGCATTTTGATTTCTTAGAGAGGATAAAGAAGAGTGCAAGATTTGGTTTGGAAAATCCTCATTTAGGAGTAATTTCCTGGAGATATTCAGCTGTGCACTTCAGTTACTGTTCTAGATTGAGGAACTATTAATTTAATTAAAAGTATTCAAATGTTTCTGTAGAGCAGTTGAGACCAAGTCTGCACAGTGCACAGGTACCACTTTTTTTTAATGGTCCAAATTAGCCAGTGGAACAGTGTTTTCCTATGGTGGTCTTTCTGTTTAAGAAGGAAAATTTATTTCCCAAGATCACCACTGATAAAACTCTCATCAGCTGTTTCAGTTGTTTTTGCATGCAGAGGTTATTTGGAGAAGGAGTGCAAATGATGTAGTTGTGTTGATACCTGATGTGGGGTACTGCACCTTCCTTAATCCACGCAAATAAATTGCTATAAGTTTGGGAGGTGCATCCTTTCTCATTAAAAGCAGTAAGTTAGCTGGATCACTGAGTTTTTCCTCTTGCCATTTACATCTTGAAATCTGATCATCCTCTTCTCATAGAAGTAGATGGAAAAAATCCCACTGACTGTAACACTAGAGGTTTTCTTCCTGGGGAGAAAGAGTGCCTTCTTGCTTAATTCTTAACTAGTTTTTGTACCGAAAACTATAAATCTTTCAGTCCCAGTTTCCTGACACACTCAAGTGGAAACCAAAAAAATATCCTTATTTTAACTTTTATTACATATCAAATTTTGCAAAGCTTTCTCTGCCAACACAAATGACTATAGTTTAGGAAGTAAGATTGTGAAACGGCTGAAAGCTGGTGATATCCACTTAATGAGCAGTACAATTTTCCTCTGAAATGCATTTCTAATGGCAGAATTCGAATCACATCCCTGTAAGGCTGTTCTGTTCAAAAAGAAAATTTCACAGATCTAGTTAGTAGGTCCAGGCCAGATGTACATTTTTGTGATCATTTCAGACTGTTTATTCAATTTTAAGGAGGGATTTTGTCTATCTTTTGTTTATTTCCACATACTTAAAATAATCTCTTTGATTTTCCGTGGCCCACAACAATCATTTTGTAGTATAAGTAAGCAGAAACTATGAGGGAGGACACGGTAACAGTCCTTTGGGCACCTTCTGTGCTCAGCAATAGTTCATGTCTCACTCTGATTTTGTGATGAGATCAGTTGCAAAATGATCCAGCTGTAAATGATTACCTGGTCATGCAGGCTGGAGAGTCAAAGGTGCTTTGACCATAGTGTTAAATAGATAAATCACCTGTATTGTTGAAATATGTCTAAAGATATTTTATACAAAGTGGAACGGCCTCCAAAGAAGCATGATTAAAACTTCTCACTTAACAGGACTTCACTGGCAGCTGATTAGGCCACTCATTGGAGTGGTGGGTGGTTACAGATCATATTCCTGCAGGGACTCAACCCTCCAATGGATTATTTTTTCCTTTTTTTTTTTTGCCTTTGTGTTGCCTTGGGAGGAAAGGAAAACAACACAAAAAGTTGAATGCTTAACACAGTTGTTGTGTTTTTCTAATTATTATTTTATTCTTTATTTTTATTTTAATTTTAAATTTTATTTTATTGGCTTTTTTTTATTTTTTTTTTATTTTATTTTATTTCTCTGCTGAACCAAAGGTTAAGTTATGTCCAAGGATCTACATGTGACCAACCAGGCAAGGGTATGTATTTCTGGGATGGCATGCCTTTTGCAATGAGTGCAGGGAAAGCTGCTGAGCCTTCAGTTCAGTAGGACCTTAAAACATGAATTTGGAGGTCAGGTGTGTAATTAAAATCAACAGACGACTGGCTTAGTACATTACTGAATTGAGGCTGTAGCCTCTGTGAGAGTGTCTTTGTATCTATAAAATGAAAATGGTGTTTGTTGGTTGTATTTTCCAGCTGCACTGAAGATTAAACTCAGACCCTAAAGAGACTTGATATCTGAGAGAGACACTGCAGACAGGACAGCATACTATTAAAAACATCTTTCGTGATGACTTTTGGCAGTAGCTACACTCCCTGTTTTACAATACATTGCTTTTATTTGTCCAAGTCCCATAATAAGGAATAAGACACTTGCACCATTAAATCTGACAGCTTTTTGCATAATTTGGCAAGGATTTGGAATGACCATGTGAATCAAGAGCAAATGTTTTTACACCCTGGAGTGAGAAAATACTCAGGGCATTGAAAGGAAAGATATTGAATGTTTTCCTTTGGCACTATGCATTTCAAAATGAAATTGTTCTGCCAATTATTGAATATTAGACCTATAAAAAATCATAGAATCATAGAATGGTTTGGTTTGGAAGGAACTTTAAAGCTCATCTAGTTCCAATCCCCCTGCCATGGGCAGGGACACCTTCCTCCCACTATACCAGGCTGCCCAAAGCCCCATCCAACCTGGCATTGAACACTGCCAGGTATGGGGAAGCCACAGCTTCTCTGGGCAACCTGTGCTAGTGCCTCACCACCTTCACAGTAAGTGAAGTAAGTGCCTCATGTCTAAATCTATCTTCTAGAAAAATACATAAAATATTCAAAGGTGTTAACTTTAATGGCATTATGCTCCTCCTGCAATTGCATTCTGATTAGAAGGAGCTGGAAATGGAAAATGCAAAAAGTCCTGCAAAACTGATGAGGTAAATGGAAAGGAGGAGAATTTATCCTGAGACAGCAGTAGCCAAGAAGACAGTTTTCTCCACTTTTCTCATTGAAATATATCTGTAATAAAATATCTGGAGATGCTCTGAGGATGTTCCTTCTCTGGACTGTAAATGCCATTTGCTCCTGATTCACACATCCATTCCAAACTTGGAAAAAATGGTCCATCTCCTCTCCAAACCACCACAAACGCTATATATTGTTCTGTGCATAGCTGAACAAGTAAAGCCTATTCTGCTGTGGAAATGTATCACCTTCCCTTTGCACCACAGTAATCTTTGCTCCCTCTGAAGCCCCCTGTTTTTCCTACTGCAATGCTTCATTCTCCTGCTCACCTGTACTCTACAAATTATTATTCTTAGGTCTTTTCTACATCTCCCTCACCTCCAGCCTCGCCATACCTCCTTCTCTACACCCTTTAACCTGGATTCCTTCTTACCTTCCAAACTGTCTGCCTGGACAAAGTTATACAGAAGATGCTCCCAACTGGTCTGAAATGTGAATATTTTTCCCTGCTGCAATTGCTGACTTATATGAAGCTGAAGAATTTTATCTATTGAGGATTTCTGTCCCCTCACCATGTTCTTTGAAATGAACTGTGTATTCTTGTATTCCAGTGGTGCAAACCAAATGCTGTACCAAGAAGAAGTTTCAAAGAAGTTAGACTATAGATCCTTGTGTAACTGCACTGCTTGAGTCCATCTCAGATACTGATTTGCCCACCAGTCCTCCAAACACTGCTGGCCAGAGCAAATCTCTATGTATCCTTTTTGCTCAGATAGGCAGTGGTTATTATTGTTTCCTAATTGCAGGTCTGCTGTCAGAGGTAACTAATGTAGGCAATAGCACTTTATTAAGGTCCTGTTTGACCCAAGGTCCTGTTTGAATCTGTGTAAAATTCTTAACATCTTGGAAGATGAAGTCTGGTATCCTGAAGCTTGCTAGTACTCCCATGGAAAGGAGAGAGGAGTTAGATGGTACAATCATGGTCTAGTCCCCCAGACAGCTGTCCCTGCAGCTAGAGAGACCTGGCTTGCTAACTGCAAAGGCTCTACAGTGGTTTTGCCTGCTTATATTGTGGAAGCATGTCTGATCTCCGTCAGACACAGCCCATGTCTCCTCCCTTGGGATATCATGTCCCTTCTTAGAGTTGTTTTGGGATTGTTTCTGTTCTGAAACCAAGAAGTAATTGACAGCATTTGTTTAATTTTTATGATAGATGGTACTGAAGAAAAGTTATACCTGTTATAGTAAGATATCACTTGGCAGCCATTAATTATACAGAAAAAAAGCCACACGTAAGTAGGCAAAGTTCAATTTCAATCACTCCTGACCAGTGATGCATGGGAAATTATTCTGTCATGTAAAAAGCTTGCATTCTGTAAAACTTTAATAAAAAAAAAAAAAAAGAGAAGAAGAAAACCTGGCCACACTGGGACAAATAAAAAGATTCCAAAGATTTTTGAGAGAATATTTACCTTCCCCATCTTCCCCATCACTCTTTTCTCTCGGGAATAATGAAAATTTTATGAGCGGACATTTAATTTTCTACCACTTCTGAAGCCCTAGAGGAGGCGGTGGAGTCCATAAAATTTCCTTCCTTTGCTGTCCGAACAGGCTGAAATAATTCTTTTTTTTTTGGTCCTTTCTGTATCTCTTATGTAGGTATGTTAAATAAGACTGTAGGTGGATTAAATAAGACTGTATTCAAATAATCATAATAAAGTCTGGCGCCTGTCAAGATTTTAGACTAAGTCAAAGCGAATATATTTGAGGTCCACTTACATAAAATCTTAAAGATCCAGTGACTGCTTACAAATGGCCGAATGTGAAATACAACTGAAATCAGGACTTCACTTTCCTGTTCTTCTGGATTTTTGTAAGCTTACATTAGATTTTTTTAAAAAAGCCTTTTAAGCTACAAATAAAACATCCACAAAAAGGATCCTGGTTTGCTATCCTTTTTTGTTCTAACATCTTAAAACCCCAGCAAATCAAGCCCAAAATCTACCACTCCCTCCTCCCCAGCTGAAACATTTTGGACAGAGATGAAATGAACACACAATGAATCTAGTTAATTAAAATGCATTTTCAAATATTTTACATTTATGGACAGAGAATGCTGTAGGGGCCCACCATATAAATGAGTCCAAAAATAATCACATAATTAGGATAGATAGATCTATCCATGGCTATTATAGTTGATGGTCAGGCTTCAACCTCTGCCTCAGTGAGTACCTAAGCTATGGTGTATTGGAAGGAAGGCCAGAAGAAAGGCTATTTTAGAAAAGCTGTCTTCTTGAAATATCTACCTACATCCTTTACTGGCCAATATTATACACAGGATGTTGGACTAAAAGGATTTTTGTTCTGGTGCAATACAACCATTCTTATTCTTAAAATAAATATTAATAATAATATAACTGGTAACAAGATAGACACTTAAGCTAGCTTTCAACTGTTTTTCTGCAATCAGATGTGATTCTAAATAATTAAATGTGTCCCAGCCTGCTCCCCTGTCTTTGATTAGTTCAGATTTGTCCTTATTTTTCAGACAACATCAATGGCCTTTACCATACCATCATTGAAATTTTGTTGTTCTGTTAATTTTGTTAATAACCACTAAAATTGGATTCAGATTGACAGCCAATACCATCATCACCCATACTTCCCTGCAAAATCATATTATAAATATTGCCTGTAGGATTGTTTGTGGTTCAATCTCATTTATGAAATTCTAAGACAAAAATACCTCTCCTAGTTGCTGGGGAAGCAGACCAGAATGCCACTTGAAAATTTTGTTCTAAATGCAATTGTGCTTGTAGAGAGGTGGCTTTTTTTTTATCATCCACTCATCTGACTTTCCTTGCCTGACAATGACTGTATAGTGTAACGTAACTGACACCAGTGGGTTAGGGAACTATCTGCTTTTCCCCTTTCAGTGTTTCTTAGTCCTGTCTAAAAAAGTTATTTACAAAAAGGTTAAAAAGCAGACAAGAAATCTTTCCTTCCAAATGAATGCTCAAGATGAATGGCAGCTGTTATATGATGGACAGCCTGAGAGAAGTGGATCCTGTACCTTGAGCTGTCTCTGGCTGCCATTTGATAATCTTCTGGAGAAGAAACCACCCAAACACATACAAACACAGTACTACAGGCTGAGCTTTTAAAGGCCAATTGGATAGTTGCTGCAATTTTTATTTTGTTTGGGAAAATTTCTATTTCAGTACTTGCATCATGTAAGAAACTAAGAATGTATAAATTTCCCTTAAAAAATCTCTTTGCAAGTGGTTTATTCAGAAGTGAATGTATAATGCTATTTTTCTGTCATCTAGATACATTTACAACTTGAAGAACGTGCAGCTCTTGAACTAACTTGTAATTTCTGCTACTTGGACTTAGGTAAGGGAAGTCAATCCAAAGGTGCTGAAATTAGGTGAAAAATTTGAATATGGTTTTGATAGTTTTTTTGTTTCAGCCATATTTCTTCTCATTCATTCCTCTCAACTTCTTTTAGCTTCCAGTTTGTAAAGTAGACAAGTATTTTGTGTCCGAAATGTTCAGTAGCAACAAATGATAATACCACATTTTCTGTCCCTGCAATGAAAAATACACCTTATTTAAATCCCTTCAGTTTTATTTATGTGTATTGCTGCTAAAAACACCAAAGGTATGTGCCCATATATATCAAGGAATATTGATAGGTGATGTAGTTCATATTTCATGGTGATGCCAAGGAAATATCACCCTGTCACCAAATGCCAAAATACAACTAAAGCTTATTTATAAGGTATCAGAAGATTGCAGGCAGTTGTTGGTAAAAGCGGTAGTTGTTTTTCTGTCAGCTCCTTCCCTGCTGGTCTCATCTCAGGGTAAATTCAGGACCAGCACATCATACTAATATTTTCTAAGTTAATGGGTAAAAATATCAGTTCTAATGAGAGCTCAGCACTGTGTGTATGTATTTACAGCAGTATAAATTCATAGCAATTCCACCAATATTTGCAAAGCTCAGCTATAAATAAAATGTCAATCTGCCAGTGTTACAGTACTCACATGCTTTTTGAAACTGGCACAGGCAAAAGTCTTTCAAAGGGAGGACTGGATTTTGATTTTGAATGATGTTCCATATATCAAGAAAGAAATATTGCTTATGCAGTGCTTTCCCAAGCAGAAGGTCATTTGCAAAATGGTGTGAAGGAGGCAGTTGATCAAATTTTCCATTGTGCCTTAACAGCATGTCATCAGGAATGTTCATTTATTGGTGGTAGGACAGATTCTTGGACTAAGGAGACATTTCCAAAAGGTCATCAATCTGACCTTTTGCATCACAATAATATTTTGACACAGTAATGGCCTAAGTCCTGGTACCTACTTAGGGGGATTCTGTCTGCCCCCTAGGGCACCTGCTTAGAGGGTACCTACTTAGAGGGTTTCTCTTCCCACTAGTGCCAAGCCAGCTAACCAAGCTAACTCTGCAGAGTAGAGAGGGAGATGTAAGTGTGTCATGCATGGAAAACAGCACTCTATGTAATGTATTATCAGTGAGAAATTTAGAGAATGTGCATGAGTTGAAGTTGAGAGACTGCTTTTCCCTGCTTTGGATTACATCTCTGAATTCTCTAAGCCAGCCCTTATAGAAATGTGAGAGGAAATGGTGGTGCCTACTGTCTTCTCTTGCCTTTCAGATGGATTGATGAAGCATGCAATGGCCCAAATAAGGAAAAAAGAAATACATAAATAAAAACTATGTATAACAATTAAGGAATTAACCTGAGTTCTAGTAAATAAATTTATTTTCAAGGTTCATCTGATGATGACTACAATCTGTGTTTTACTCCTCTCGGTGAGTTCCTTTACATAATGCTGTAGGTGCAATTACCAGCTCTGTCTCATATCTTTGCCCAAAGACTAGTGACTCTTCATTGGTGTGTAACTTGATATAAAGTAATTTCATCATTGATTGTATCAGGCCCAAGCCTGATACTTGGGCACTCTGCTGCCTTCCAGGGAGAATTGGTGACTAAAGACAGATCCTCTAAATCATGAACAACTACTCTGTTCACTAGGTTTTCAGTTTTGAGTAGGTGTACCTTGACAAAAGGAGGGAATTCAATGGGAGAAAAAAGCAGATAAAGGGAATTACTTATCCTCACCTTGGTTTTTGTGGATTCCTCTCCAAATTAGAAAACAGTTTGGGTTTTTCTGTGAGTCCTAGATCTACCGTAAGGAGCTGTGTGCTTTGGGAATGTCCATGACCAGATAGCTGGATGCCATGCGAACTTCACTGAGAGCAAATTTGACATCTAAGGGCTCAATCATCAGAAAGACAATGAGAAGTGTCTCATTGAACTGTTATCTGCGCACAATCCATGATAATCAGAAGAGGTCAGACAGTTGGTTGCAACCCTCTGTTTAAATTTGTTTGTTGAGTTCTGACATCATGAACTTTCCCCATGGAAATGATGGCTAAGCCTTTAGTGAGTTGTAAGTCAAACTTATGCCATAGAAGATGAGACCACATGCTGGACAGTGCAAATCAGTAACAACAAATAAGCACTATTCCATCTAGGGATATATGTGCTATCAAGTTTGGGGTTGTGGGGTTTGTTTTTGTTGTTGTTTGGTTTTTTTTAATCACCATATTTTAAAAGCTTTTACATGTTAGTTTTTTTATGAGTAAGGTGATTTAGTTATCAGATATATTTGAAACAAAATGCTTTGTTTCTTATGTAGATCTTCTCTGACTCTCTCTGATACGGAACACAAAAGGGAGAAGTTGTTGTGCCATTACTCTTTGGTTTAAAAACAGAGTAACTAATTTTTCATAGACTTCCTGTAATACTGCTTAACTTCCAAAATTTAAACAGTGAACTCAGGAAGATTTTTGTTCTGTCTGGGAGAAGTTATTATTTTTTCTTCTATAGTGTCATTTGTCCTTCTTTCCCATGTATTTCACTGCTTTTGGGCAAGTACTTAAAATGTCCTGAGCGCAGGGCATTTTGAAAATACACTGGTAAGTTTTTTACTATCTCTGAAATTTAATCCTACAGGGGCCTTGAAATTTTCTTTTGTGTTGAGTAAGGTATTAAGAGTGAACATGGGAGTTTGCCAGCAACCCTGAATCAAGTTTATTTTTAATTAAAAACATTGTTTTGGGATGGAGGATAAGGAGGAAGGATTTTAAGGAGATAAAGAGAGTATTCCTTTTGAAAAATACTCTTAAAGTGTAAGAAATTGGATGAAATTAAAAAGGTGGGATCAAAATTGCAAGGAGCAGATTTTGATTTAAGAGAACATGAAATATTTAGTGAAATGTTTAAAGAAATAATATTGAAGCAGTGCTCATATTTAATGGAGGTGAATGAGCCACATTTTCCACATATTATCTTGAAATATAATTAAGGTGGCATAAGCACTTTGTACTTTTCTATTTGTCTGGTTATGAATAAAGATTAACACAGCAAGACATCCTCTGGAAGCTGAAGTAGCAGAAATGTCAGAGTCTGTCTTCTCTTTCATAGTCACTATTTAAAGCAGAATATGCATCTGAACTGGATTATATTTTCAAATCTTTGGGATTCTATTGGGATTTTTGACAGACTTGATAAACCTGATATGTCATAGCTATTATGAGTCTGCCACATGTTAATGTACAGTTGTAAAAGAGCTATCTACTGGCCACTCCTGTGTGTCATGTCTTGATTTGAAGGTGCAATGCTTTAATGGGCCAAGAGCATCCTACACTAGACTGAATTTCCAGTGGCAAGAATGCTTGCTGCAAGACTTTCTGTTCCCTGCTTGGTGCTCATGACCCAAGCTTTTCTCCTCTGTTTTCTCTTTTGTTTCTGAAAAGAATTAATTCCTCCTCTTCCCCATTTCATTTGGCAAACCCTGGGAAGATAGAATTTCTCCCTCTACATTTTTGTATACCTTAGGGAGTCTTGGTTTTCTGTGTTTTTAAAATTCAAAAATTCTCTACTTCCCCTGCTTTGGGTTTGGAAACTCATTTCAGACTTCCTTAGTAAAAAGAACCATGAACTACTGCAGAGGCTATTTCTGCTTTGGTTATGTCAAGATATTTTAACAGCAGCAAGCCTGTCAAAATATGTTTAAGAACCAATAGCACTTTTGAAAACTAAGTGGAGTTTTTTTTGAGCCTCTTTTCTGTGGAGAATGTGGAACCTTTTACACATACACAAAGAATACCATTGGGGAGACATAAAATTTTAAAGAACTATTGAATATAAGCACCAGCTAACCCTCTCCTCAGCCATGCCCTGGACCTCTTGTTTGTGTTATGCTTCTAGCCTTCAAGCATCATATCTATAAGGCAGAGTTTCCATGAAGACCTTAACTTTTTGTAGTGTAGTTTCAGAAGATGCAAGGGCAAGAAGGAAAAGAGAGCACAGTGTGAAGCAGAATTTTCTTTTGAGAGCGTTGCCTGGAGGTGAATATTTGTTATATATGTCACACACTTTTTTCTCTTCCCCCCTTACTCCAAACTGTTCTTCCCTGTGGCTCCTGCTATATTGGTACACAATTTAATAAAGTCCCAGGAAGCAGAAGGAGATGCTTTCTCCACTCAAGCACAGATTTTTGCATGAATGTCTGATCCTGGTCTTCCTATTCAGTCTTAGAAGGACTTGATCCTGCACCAACTGAAGAGAGTGACAAATCTTCCATAGACTTTAGTGGTCAGAAAAAGGGTTTTTTCGTCTTTTCTCTGGGAGTCCTTCAGCCTTCCTAAGCTACACAGAACCCGACTCAACTCGGTCTTGGCTGGGAGGGGTGATAGGGATAGGGATAAAGATGTTTCAGTGGGATATGATCTTTCTCGAATTTTAGTCACAATGCAGTGCAATATTATATATGCTTTGTATGTGTGTGAATCTAAGTATCATATGTGTATGAAATACAGCACGGATTAAAATACATTTAATGAATCATGCACATAATATTTTTGCACCCCCACACACATATACATACATACTTATAATACAAATGCATATATATTTTTCATATGTGTGTGATGCTGACTATGTGTTATTCTGTAATTACTATACATATGCAATCTGACAAAATATAATCCTTTAAGATCATGGCTCCATTTGCAAGTGGAAAACTGCTAACTGTGGTGTATATAGCTACGTTCTAATTTGGCAGTGGTATTCATTTCTACTTCAAAACCTTCCCTCCCACACATACACATTTCTAGTCTGATTTTTCTTGGTTTCACTTTAATTGCTACCCTAAACTATTTGATAATACTGCAGTGTTGAACACAGCAGCTGTTTCATGAGCATCTTATTTAAAGGGAGCACAGTCTCACAAATAAAGAGGAGCAAAGAAGGGATGCAGACTGTGTGGGTTGCTCATTCAGGAGAAGACAGGAAGGAAACCATAAATAAAAACATTCATAATAATCCTAGATGTATATACTCTCTGGCTTTATACCAGCCACTTTTGTCAAGCAGTAGGAAGACACCTGTTTTCTGCCTTGTATAGATTGTAACGTAAGGTCTGGTAGGATCAAGGACACTAATGTCAAGTTTTTCTAGTCTGTATTTAGACCACAACCCAGTACTTGTGATTATCAGGCATGTGCAATGGTTACCTTTGTACCAGTGTGCAAAAACACCCATGGACCACTGCTTGGATTCTCCCAGAATTGTGCTTGGGTTTTTTTATAATATCCCTTTCGGACAGCATTTCCTCCCTTTTGTCTCTGCCTCTGGGATTCTTTTGATGCTTATCTCTTCTCTTCCTACTGTATTTTCATTTAAATCATTTATGGATCTGATCCAGGGACTGTTAAGTCCATAGCAGAACTTCACTGTCTTCAGCAGACTCCTAGGATCTGGTCCTTAATAAGCATTTAAGAAAGGTGTTAACAAAGTTGCTCTAGGGCTTAAAACCTATTAGACATCCATGAAGCAGGTATAGTGATGTTTTAATTTTTTTGTCTCCTCTATTCTGATTAATATACCTTTTACTTCCCAGTCTGTTCTATCTATTTCATCAGAGGTTAATTCTGCAGGACATTACAACTGAGTAACAGCATTCCTTCTTAATTATTTTGCATTATCTATGATGTGTGAACAGTCATGAAACACGTGGGTTTCATGGATTAATAGCTTTTTTCCTCTTTTCTGCCTTCTGTTTCAAAATGTGAATGAGGAAGGAGTGAGATTTCCAGGCCCCTATTGGGGTGTGCTTGAGGCAAGGGAGGCAGCATTGCTAGCGTCCCCTAGATTAGTGTTAGGAAGTTCTGCTTCGAATGACTTAAGCAGGCAGCATAGCAATTGCCGAAAAAGCTGCTCTCGTGATCCCATTAATCTACCCCTAAGGGATCCACAGCAATTATAGCGGTTAGTGAGGCCCAAATGGAAAAGCCCATAGATGAGAGAAAAGGGAGAGGCAGCAGACATTTTCAGGACTGTATACGAGCTGTGCTGTAAATGCTCCTCCACCTGCACTTTCAACTGAAAGGGCTTGGTGCTGAGTCTGCAATTGCACCGAGTGGTCCCTTTACATATTGTGTGGGATCTGATAAATTTTTGCAGGACTTTTTCCAGCTGTGCTCTCATCACATTGATTTAATGGCCCTTAAGAGAAACCATAAAAGTGCTTTCTGGTTAGCGGACTGCAGCTGTTCCTCATAGTATTGCATAATACAGCAGGCTGAGTTAACTATAGATTAATGATTATGAAATGTCTTGCTTAACCGTATAATTTTTCAAATGTACAAGGCATTGGACAAAATGCGGTTCACTGAGGTAACAAGATGACTATGTTCATGAAGGAAAAAGGCTTAAGAGGTGAGGTATGTTTTAATCTAACTAAGATAAGATTTTCCAAAGGCCAGCCATGGCTCCGGCCAGTCATTTCATGATGTACATGAGCCATATGTGTGCATGCACGCACACGCATGCATGGTTGTGTGCTTCTCTTCACATACGTGTTTTCCCTTAAGGATTGAAGAGTGATGGCTAACTGCTGGAAGCATTTCTCTGTTTTCATTACCAGGCAACAGTGTAAGAAGCCAACAGTATCATTTGAGGATTATCAGGCTCTCTGATGAGACTAAGAGCATTGCAGGGCTGTATGAAACTGAGTACTTCCTATGTCAGAGTATCATATGAGCTCTTGCTTTCTTACCAGCTCCAGAGCAGTTGAGCAACTAGGTAACTGGTGAAGCATTAGGGCCCCATCCTACTCCCACTGAACTCAGTGGCCAAACCTCTGTTGAGTCGAGTGGGGAGGTGGGGTAATGGTCTGCGTGGGGGAAACATGCCCTGTACCAAGAGGCTGTACCAACAGCCTTATTTATAATATTTCACAAGAGCTCAGGGTCCTCTGTGGTCCCTGATCACCATAAAGGGATAACATGAGTAAAGGAAATTATATTAAAAAAAGTGAGGGTCCAGTGCTTTGCCTTTTGTTAAGCCACGAAAGTATATACAGGAAAGCTGAAGTGCCATTCACAGGTGGTGTGACAGTAAGGGACCAGGACAAGACCTTTAAAGTAAAATTGTCCTGATGAGACCTTGGACTGCTTCTACCCCTCTGCTTCACCTACTACTGAAGCACTTCAAATGACCCTTCTTCCCTAGAAATGGTGCAGCCAGCAAGAGTTTTGATGAGGCGTAGTCCAAGCATATTATTTTTTCAGATGATCCTTAACATTTAAAGCAATATAAATAGTTAACATGAGAAGCAGTCAACAATATTAAGCAACCTAAATTAAAGAGGTATATTAAAGTTGAAAGCACATAGTTTTTGTAGTTTGCTTTTTTCTCAAAGTTGTTAAAATGCAAATGAGAAAGCTCCCTTCTAAGTACCTGCAGCTCAGCAGATGAGTATTCAAAGTTGGGACACTACACCATAGATTCAGTGGGTGTTGTCAATCATGTGTTATGACATTGTGGATCATCTAAAGCAACTGAACCATAAAGTATTTTCCTTGGATTTGCCAAAACTGGATAGTGAGGACACACAACACGTCATTTGGAGGAGTATCTTTAACATTGGCTGCCTTGATCAGACATTGAAATGGTTACTCCCATTTTTTTTAAAGGCTTTTCAGTATACACCTTAAATCATCTAATGAAGAAACAGCAGCATTAGAAGTCTGGTTGGTACTGGGTTTTTATGCATCATTGGTGGGGCTTTTAATTTTAAGCAGAAAGTGATCTCTTTTTTTTTGAAGACTTAGCATAAAGATATAAATATTTGCCAGCTATCTTTATAATGAGTTTTTATAGCAAAGAAATAAGGAGATACAGAAGAATTAAGTATTGTTTTCATCTCTTCCTGTTGGTGCCATCAAAATTTGTACTTCTGCCGGGTGAGTTTTCTATTGCTTAAAATAGAGACATGGTATGTATTTCAAGAGCTATAGTTTGTCAGCAGTTAGATTTTCATGTTGTGTTACTTGAGCCTGAACCAATTTCAGATATGTGCCGAGTAATCTTGGTCTTTTAGGGCTGAGCTGGCTGCAAAAGGAGGTACGTGGCTTACACACCTTCCCTTATGTTTACCTATAAAGCAGTAGCCTCTTTTATGTGCTTGTGGGAAAAACCAATTGTTTCCTTCCTCTGGAACAGAAAATCACAGTCTGTTCATTCTGGCAGGTCCACTGTGACTGAGCATTTTCCATCAACAACTTCTGTTGGTGGTAACAGGGAAAAGAGTTTATTCTGGATTTCTTCCTAATACAATTAAGAAACAATTTAATTTACATGAGGCACAGTGATTACTACAGAGGCACTTGAAACATGGCAAATTCAGAGGCTGAATTTCAGTCCTACCTGGATGCTTCAGGGGTGAATATGGCTCAGTGATACTCTGGGATAGACTTCCTAATCAGACTCAAACTAAGTAATTTGGGAAATCTAATTGTAGACAATCTTTGTACAGGTATTATGTGAAAATAAACAGAAGGGGTGTAGATGTTATAGGTATGTAACAGTGAGGGAAGTTTGAAATGGAAAGATGGAAGTGGAAGGAGTCTCTTGAGTGGCTTCTGGAAGTCATTTGCAACATTCAAGCTGAATGTTTTGTGCTCAACCATGTAGGACCATATGCAGAAGCATTTCTTCTCCTGTAATCTTAATCAACCTTTTTCATGTCTGATTATCTGCCTAGTGTCATCCGATCTTTTCTGTTGAGGGACAATACAGAGGAAGCATTGACTGTAGAAGCAGTTGAGATAACATGCAGAAAAATAGTTATCTTTCACAGACACAGTAAACAGTTGTGATGTGTGAGAACTCATCAGAGACTAGTTTTCAGACTTTACCTATTGTTTTCTACATATAATTCTCAATTCCTTCCTGTGATCTCTTTCAGTCTAACTTCTCTACTGTTTATGTGTTTGGAGTAGCTATTAAAATATCCTATTAAAATATCCTAATAATGATGTGAATTAAAGTAAAAACAGTGGGTTGCTTTGGAAACGGAATGCACTTCTTTCTTTGTTAAAAATTTACAATGAATGTCTAGAGCTCTGATCAAGTGGGTGAATGGTGCTTAGCTCTTCTATGCACATTATAAGATGAATTCCTTTATGAAAAGAATTACAAATGGTTCTTCTGAGTTGAGATATATGAAATGAGTGAATAATCAGAAGAAAGCTTTTCTCATATGCTGTTTGCTAAATAACTTTTCTTTGGGTTGATAGTTGCATTTGATAAGGAGATCATGTGCAATGTTATGTGTATAGTCAAGCTTCTGAGTTTCTAGAATAAAGCAAAGATACTTAAGTGAGGGACTGGGGAAACACAGCAGCTATCTCACAGAAATGTACTGAGGTCTAAAGCAGTGATTCTTGGTTGAAGGGACTACCCTGTGTTACTGGTGCATCATGATAGAATCAAAGAGCAGTCTTTGCAAAGTGGACTTGTGGAGACTGAGTTAGAGCGAGGGCTGTGGTGATTGTGTTGTGCTAAACTCCGTGGAACACGGTACGTGTCAGCACGACCATTACACCCTGTCTAGAGAAGCAAGCAAGGCATATTTAAATCTAGTTTTTCATGGTGTGCATAACAGTCAAAATCATATTCTAAGTCTACCAAGAAACTCTGTTTTGGTTTATAAATATAATACTATGACTCTCTAATATGGTCATAACTTTTCCACTTTTTTAGGGTAAAGAAAGCCATTCAAATAGATGTTTTTAGTAGCATTTTAAGATGATTATTTTTTCCTATGGATGAGCTCAAGTCCATAGGCAAGAGGGTACATTAGCCTTTCAGTCTGAAACTGAATGAGAGTAATATACTAATATGCCTAAAGTCCTAGTAATAGAGTAGCTATTACTATATCAAAAACAGTAGTCAGAGGATTTATGAAGTCATCAGCATGGCCACAGACAAATAAAAGAGTGTCCTAACAGTGCTAATTAAGACCATATTTAGTCTAAACACTGGTGGACTGTGTGACAAATTTAACTTGCCCTCGGGTCAGGAAGAAATAACTTGTTATGAAGCTGAGTCATTCTAAGGGAATATTTTGCTAGTAGTCAAGATCTTCATTATTTGATGATCAATTTATTTATTCTTAAAATTTATGAAAGCAGTCTCTTCTATCAACCTGCTCAAGCTGGATGTCACAAGATCAAGTACATGTGGGAGTTACACTAATGCTATAAATCTTGATATTAAATAAATTGAGTCCTATGCAAAAGATTTCAGATATAAATGTTTACATATTTTTCAGCTCAGTGTTTGTCCATTTATGTACACCACTTTTACTCAGTTAGATTTCCCCTGTCAGAAGGAAGAGAATGAATAGTGAGGGTCCTGACCACAGAGGCCTTGTTGTGCTCTGTCTCCATTCAAAATTAAGGAGTCTAATGTTTGTTAAATGCTGAAAGGTGATGTAAGTGAAAGCTTCCAATAATTGTCCTATCACTTTTAATTGGTTTCCAGAATCCAAAAATTCACATTGAGCAGTGCAGAATAAAACACCAGCATCTGGTTTGTTTCAAGGACAGCCAACACCACTGAAATTAATTAGGATTTGTAGATTTACCCTTGTGCCAGCCTTCAAAATAGCAGAGGTTTGGAAAATTAATTTCCACCTTGAAGAACAGACTGGTTCCATTTTTATCAGTAAAACATATTACTTTTTAGTAAAGAAAACACCATTAAATGGATGGCTGGGATAAAGTCTTTTCATTAACGGAGAGAATGATATAATATCATGAGAGAAGGCGGCTTTATTATAGTGTCAGCATTTAATGACTGGACAATTTGATATACTGTCAAGCTCCTCTGAAAGAATTAAAACCTGCTGAATAGGTGATTTTTTGTTATTAAAAAAAATTACTCCCTTAGCATTTTAGGAAGGACTTTTCCTGTACGATCAGCCACAATGTTTTCTTAGATCAAAACCACAAGCCTTCAGAGTGTTTAAATTGTTCCATCCTTCTCAGTGATAAAAATCTCATAAAACAAGATCAAGCATGAGTGTAAGCAAAATGTATGTGCAATGGCACACCTGATTTACATGTGCAGCTGAGAAACTATATGCCAAATGCCTGGATTTACTTCAAGAACAGCTCTGGTAACAAATCTCACCTTTTCAGTTTTCTACAGGAAACTTTTTAATGTTTAGTCTGTTTGAAAACCTAGCTCAAATGAAAGTGTGACAGGTGTGGATTACAGGAAAAATGTCCAAACTTAAAATCATTATTTAAACTGTAGTTTGTTTTGGAGAATTAATGTTATACTTCTGCAGGTATGCCAAAAGGAATAATATAATGGAAACCATGACAATCCATGGTGCTTTGGTTATTTTCAGCAAAATAAATCATTGCAAACTGAAACCTTGTCAAAGTTAATCAATTTATGTGAAGTTTGATTTCATTTCATTAAAAATCCTTAACCAAACCAGTTATTCCTGGTTCTAAATATCACTACAAATGTTTTGAATAGCTTTAGAATTTTTGTAATTTACTTCATATATAACATCTATTTAACCTATGAAATCAAAAGGCAACCAAAACACAATTTAGTATATATTTTCTTCCAAACTGCTAGTAACCCAGTGTAAGGACTCAGAAGCTGTATGAATTTACAAGCTAATGCAGCCAAATGAATATGCTGAATATGCATTTTAATAATGTTAACAAAATAACTTGTACTTAAATTTTGGCTAAACATGCTTCCAATGATTTTTTGTGTGTGTGTTTGTGTGGAAAAAGCAGTACAAATAATCCAAAAAGCAAGTATACAATTAACTTTTCAAGCCTTGCAAATAGCAGGCGTGATCTCAAAGTGACTTTAGCGATGATTTCTATTAAAAGGATTCACATTAAAACACTTTGTTTAATGTAAACTAGATTGGCTTGGCTGAAGCCTGATTTTCAAGCAGTTTTAAAGAGCTATTGTTAACAGAAATGATCACTTTGGTAAGATAATGACAATTGTATGCAAATTCTGGAGTATGCCACAGACTTACTATTTGTGGTAAGATTGTGGCAACTTTCTTAACAAGACTGACGGAAAATTGCCAGTAACAGGAATTGCTGGCAACCTCAAAACTGCAGCTGTGGTTATCCTCTCAGATTACTGAGGAATTATAGCACAGTTTGTAACAAAACTTTAACTTATTACATTGAGAGAAAAAGTGAGAGAAGGGGCACTGACAAAATAAGTGCAAAGGCAGAGAAAGATACCTGTATTGAGCAGTCGTGTTTCAACTTGATGAAGATAAAATGGCTACCATCTCAAAGGCTGTCAAGCTTGGTAATTATAACTAATTTTAAATTACTGGTTTATTGTCTTGTCACAGGACTGTAACTCGGCTTACTGACAAAGGAGCTAGAATGATTTCTGGCGTTGCGTAAGGATGCAGTTGATGACCATGGTTGAACTTTCAATGGTCTTAATAAGTCAGGAGGCTCTCCTCATTCCTTCTCTTTTCCTGACCCTCCACTGATATCTCTGCTCAAGCCAGTGATGTGCAGGGATGTGTCCATGTCCAATGTCTGAGTTGACTGATGACAAACTAAAACAGAAACCAAAAATGGTGAGGAATAGATGTAAGATCTCCCTCCAGCCCTACACATTTATATACTGCCACTGCAGCCACAGAAAGTGCTGAGTGCCTCTGAAGAACTTCTCTGCAGTCTTGAAAGGACTGACTTTAGCAGCAGTTCAGTTCCTTAGTTTCTATCAAACCTGGCTGGTCCTCTAGATCTCAATTCTCTTCTGTCTTTTTGTTGGGCACCATGAAAAAAAAAAAAAGAATATATAGATTTGATTGAAAGCAGTGAATGTAAATCTAATAGAGCACTGAAGTAGTTGGTTTACTGAAGAATGAGTGCCAAGTGACTTGGAGAGAGAATGAGCATGAGAGAACCAAGAAAAACAACAAAATTAACAGGGTTTGTATTAGATTGCACACCTGAACTTTGTTTTTTGTAAGTAGAATATGTTCAATGTTTAACCCCTTCATTTCTTTGTATTGCAGCTATCTTTTAAGGGTGGCATCCATGGCATTCCTTAGATAAAGATACCAGGGTTTCCTTTATGCAATTTTTTTAAATTCATGTTTGATTTAATTTCATCCATGGCTGAAGCTATTGTGATTCCAAATAACTGAGGTGTCCTATCTTTTTTAACACTGTTGTGTCTTCTGCAAGAAAAACTTGCAACTTTACATAAACTCTGGAGGGCTGTTCATTCATAGAGGATATTTAATTAAAGCTGTAATTTCTTGGTACAACAATATGGAAAATCCATAATTTAGTATACATATAGCATCATTTTCAATGTGTGTACAGGAAAGAAGAAGCAGAAAATGTTCAAGAACAGGTAAATCTGAGTGAACTCCCAAGATGGGATTTTCTGCTTGGTTGTTGGGAACTGGTGAGAAACCAATCTCTGAGACCTTTTGCACTGAAAGACACATGAAATGGTAATTCCTCTACCAGCTAGTTTGAGCAGATGATTTGGTCAAAAGATGTGTTGGATATATGCATCTAGTTAAATGTCAGAAATTTAATTTAATAATATTTATACATCAGGAGCTGGGTGTTGACCAGAAAGAGCTGAATTCATAGCATCAGCACTTACTTTTCCTACTCATTGTAAAATCAGGCATTGATTTTGATGTTTCTTGTCCACATTTATATGCTGTTCCTAGAAATTCATAGTTTATTGACAGTACTATAAAGTTATATGCCCACCTGCAGGCTCAAGGCCTCATTAGACTATTATTTGAGATATGAGCTAAAGTATACGTTTGAAAGAAGTGATGTATTTTTTTCGGTAAAAATTCCAGAGAATAAATTTTGCTCTTATTAATTTCCTAGATGCAGAGGAACTGAAGAAAATGAGAAAAAATATTATCTAAATGGTCAAGTTAAAATTCCAAACCAGAAGTTTAGAATGGATATTGTCTTGCATAGTTTTATTCTTTTGATGACTTTATATATGTCTTTCACTGCTTCTAAAGCTTATGAAGAGTACTCCTAGAACAATGTTGCCTCATTAAATCTTCTGTGAAAGTCACTGTTTGGCCTTGTTTCTCACAGACTTAACACAATCATATTTCATTGGGCAGCATTGAGGAGCTAAAGATAGGTATTTTTGGGGAAGTTACACAGGATTTACTAGAACTTATATTTGCTCTGTGTGAATTCATTCAGTCCATAACTTGATTTCTGAGATCAATGGACAAAAGAGAAAATAAGAAAGTCTGTGGTTTGAATTCAGATTTTTTACCAGGTGTTGCTCTTTTTCTTACTTTATTGCTAAGAAGGAGACTGTGAAGATGTGTCTGCCTGAGTCAGAGCAGGGATGTTAAACCAAGGTTGTGCACCTCCTAACCACCCAGAGACTGGGAATTCTGGGGTGGGTTGAAGTACATGAACTTTCATGGGGGCAAAAAGGGCAAGTCAGAATAACTCTGTTGTTCAAAGGTGAGTGAGTGCCCTCTCCAGGAAGACAGGATGTTCAAAATGCTTCTCATACACAAACAGACTCCCCAAAATACGGGCTATATGCCATCATTTCCTTCTCTGGCTGGTTTGCTTTATTTTCTTTTATTTTTCTTTTTCTTCTTCTTCTTCTTTTTTTTTTTAATGGAATATTGTTTAATGTGCTTTTTGAACCTAATCCAGAAAAGCAAAACACTTCATTTTGGAAACGCTGAAATAACTGTTTTGAAATTTCTGCATTTTTTTCTTATTAATCAGAAACTTTTTTTTCTCCCTCTCCTTAATTTAGCTGGAATTAACAAACAGCTTTAGTTCAAATAGAGTTACCATTTTTGATGAATAAAAACAAGATGGGGGGCACACATGAATCCTTTCTCATCTTCCACATAGCGTCGCACAAGTGGTCCAGCCATACCATATATTCATGCCATACAGCATGACTACTGCAATAAATGTAGGTAGTATGTCAGCCTGACCATGAAAAGTGAAGAGTTTCTTGCATCTACCAGATATTCAGGTGAGATTAGTGGGTTTTTGCTCTGCAGGTCTCTGTGATAATCTTTGCAGTCTGGCCCATTGCCCAGATAAGAATAATAACTTATGACAGAACTGAAACCTGCCTACTGCGCCTGAAACATGCCATCATAAGAGCAGGTAAGTGGGACAGGACTTAATTATCTCTTTTACTCTAAGGCACTTGAAACCACTTTGTGCGTGGTGGTCTACTTGTGAAATGAGCAACAGCTTGCATTGTGTCTTGTACTGGGAATCTTACGATGCTTAACAAGTATCTGACTTGCTTTGACAGTCTTACAGAAAGAACACAACTGAAGAGAAAGATATTGCTGCTGTGACTTTTTCTAATCATTCTGTGAACATAGAGGGTGTGAGTGCTAGAAGGGTGTCTGCAAAAGCCCACTCAAGGAGCCATCAGACGTTTCCCATGGAAAGGCTGGGCCCCAGCTCTGCCACAGGCTTTTAAGAGAAGGAACAAGACAGTGATCCTGAGCTCTTATCTCTATGTCTGCAGCCTCTCCAAGGAGGACAAGCTCTTCCAGCCCTGTCTCCCCCTGCAGGCATGGTGGTTGCTTCGAAGTGCCCACATTTGGTTTAGCTGAGTTAGTGGGAGAAACCTGTTTTCCAGGGTTAAAGCAGGGAACAGTGGGAACAGAACGGGCAGAGCCTACTCAGGGCTGGCATGGGTCTGTGCTGGCTGTATTGTAGCATACCAGATATTGACTCAGTTTGACTATGCATTGCTCAAAGCCTCACTGTTGTAGACAGCTTTTTCTCTTCTTTCTTTTTTACTTTTTTTTTTTGTGTGTGTGTGTGGAAATTTGTTTTAAAATGTATTTGCTCTCAAGTTAAGACTTTGTCTGCCAAGTTTCACCCAGAAAACATTTTTGCAGCCAAGTTATAAACCCCTCCAAGTTGGGGTATGCAGTGTAGCAACGGAGAGAGCCTAAAGCATAATGGCACCAGTTAGCTCCCCGAGAATGCCACCTTTATGATCTGTTATCCTCCTTTGCCAGCTTCACTTTGACATTTCATGAGAGCAGGGTTGGGCAATTCATTTTAAGCTTAGTTTTGGACTTGGTTATCAAAATAGGACAGTAAAGCTCTCAAACATGCTGTATGTTCTTGGAAAACACTGCAGAAAGACAAATATTTCGCTTGGACTGAAAGGAGATATAAATCTCACACAGAATGCCTGTCAGCAAATTTAGCTAATATGCTAATTGTCTGAGGAGTGGACTGATGGTGTATCCTATCTTAAGACCTTAATGTGGAAAATTATGTCTGTCTTATGCTGTGAATGTCATGTAAAAAAGATTCATATACCCACTGAAATGTTTGTCTAATCACAAAAATAGTTTTGGTATTTATTTATTTATTTTCAAAGGACTAATTTATTATCTGTATCTGTTAGTTTGGCCAGAGAGTGTTAAGAAACTGAGATGTGACTGGGATTAACACAGGAATCATTAAATATTTTGAGCATATTGTTTTAATTGATGACAGCTTGCTAGCAGAGGCAGTACTTATCTAGAGATTACAGGCCCAGTATTAAGGCACGGAGGATTCTGCAGTCCTGTTTCCACCGATTATACAAATGAATCCCTAGGGATATAATGATTGGTGCTCAGTCAGTCCCTACTGCTGTAGCTGGAAGTAAGGACTTCACCAAAAGCCGTGGAATAGGCAGCATGTGCAGGTTAGCTCAGAGGAGATGCTCTTATTCCTTTCCTGGGTACACCCAGAGTAGCTGGCTGTTTCCAGCCAGCCAGCTGCTGTTCTCCTACTCCTAGCACTGCAGAATCAGCTGTCTTTTCACCACTGGGAAGCCATCTGAGATACATATAAGTGTACGTGACTGACCTTCAAACCATGTACAAGGGGACACCAGGGCCCATGACAGACTGCTGACTGTGTGTCTCTCAGGAGGCCATGAGGAAGGGCAAGCACTTGAGGAAAGGAGGTTAGGGCAATGCAAACTACAAAAGATGCATAGTTTTTTATTCTGTGATGTTGTCAGCATGACGATCACCAGGATCTGGGGATCAGACAGCTGGGATCTGAAGAGCTGGCTATTCTGTTAACAGTGCATTCTGTTTTTCAATCACTGCACATCAATTTTATGGCACTTTGTAGGCACTCTGAGTACAATATGTTTAAAAGTTTTTAAGAAACATTCAACACTAAACATGGAAAGACTGTCATGAGCAGTACTCCAGAAGCAAAGGCATCTTTTGTTCAGAAATTCCCAGAAGGTGTCTTGTTTGCATCTCTTTCCCTTCAAGAAGTGTGGATCAAACACTGTTTGGAGAATAAACTCACCGGATCAGTCTGCCATATTTGCACACTCCTCACAGGTGGTTGTACTTTTGGTGTTATTCCCTCTGACAGAAAGAAGTTGAAGTAGAAAGTTCAGGTTCTGAACAGACACTGTGGAGTGCTCATAAGAAATGCAAAAGGAAAGGTAATCCAAACAGTACAGAGATACAATTCTCCTTTTCAGTGAGGTTTTTAGCTCACTGATGCCAAACATATGTGGCCAAAGTCTACTCGCTTTGCCCTGAGTCAGCCCCACTGATTTTACAGCAATAATTTCCAAATTGAAATGGTTCAAGGTAACCATTCCTCCTGCATCATTCCTTCAGCATCTCTGTATCAGCTTTGCCTAAGCTCATCTTTTCATGAAAAGACTGCACACCAGAACCTGGAAATAAAGTCCTGGAGCCCTCCTAGTTATAGGATAATTACTATACTGATATTTTGCATAGCTGTGACTTAGTTATGGACTGGAAGATTCATTGTAATATCAATTTTAATAACAGGAAAAAAAAAGGTTTGTCTGTAGCATAATGAACTTCTAGACTTATTTTTTCTGCTCCTTGGACATTACAACGAGCTATAACAGTATTATTTTGATGAGGTCTTTTTAACAGCTCCGTGAAATTTGGACTATGTGCATCTCTCAGAAAGAAATCCCTTATCTGATCAAGCTTACTGATGTGTCTCAGCTCAATTAACTGGGGAGATATTCCTGAGTTCAGGAGGATTCTGTCTGACAGTACATAGAACATATTTTCAATTACATTTACAGTTATAATTAAAAATATTTTTTCAGTGTTATGATGGCTGTACCTCTGTGAGGAACAGAAAAGTGTACATCTGAAAACCACACACCTTTCCTGAGCCACTGCTGTGAATGTTTTCATGTTTGGTTGACGCAGAAATAGAAGGAGGCATTTCCTTTAGCTGTGGGGGAAAAGTCTGGTTGTGTCATGTATGGACACTTTCAGTATAGAATGATAATACATGCTGAAAGTTTTTTGGTTGGGTTTGAGGTTTTTTTCATGAGGAAAGCAGTCTAGGGTTGTAAATGAGACTTGCAGACTTAATAGAATTTTTATTAAAATAACCGTAGATGTCCTGCAGGACTGCCATATACATTGTACATTTTTCTTCTAAGTAGCCACCACAACTACCAGAGCAGACAGTAGATGTCAAATCGTTTTTGCTGCTTTTCTTTCCAGAACAATAATAGCGATGCGGAAACAGCACATGGTTTTTCTAAAGTTATATTAGACATATCTGATCTTCATGTTTGCAGTAATCTGACTTTGGCAGGCTTTTTAAAGACGGGTTAGGGAGTATTACATTAGACAGTAGTGCTAGGCAGCCAAACTGATGATATTTTGCAGTTCCAGAAAAGAAAGTTCCACACAGCCAAGATCTGAACAGAACAGATATTGTGTATTAAAACAGGCTGGAAAACCTAAGAAAGAAACCTCCAAATGTTGCCCAACTGAGCGATTGCACTGGCAGCTCACATGGAGCTGAAGGTCTAAATCAGATATGCAGAAAATGGGGAGATTGTAATCCTTTTAATATGGGAAGTATGCCCTGTGGGGGACTACTTCTCCCAGCATGCAACTGCAAAATGTCAGAGATCTCAGCCACCCTTAAGCAGCACAGCTGAAAAGCATGCAAAATTGCTTTGACACAAATAATCGTATATACAAAGTGGAGGCCACTGCTTGAGATGCTGCTGGAAAATAAATCTCCTGTCTGTGTCCAAAAGAGATGGAAGAGATGTGAAATTATGCTGACAAATATTTTTGTCTAGTTGTACACCATTTATAAAGCTGTTCTGAACTCATCGCTGTTATTTGAGTTATGATGCTCTGAAAGAGAAATTTATTGCAAAGGTAGTGAAATTAGTCAGCTGAGAAAGCCATTTTTAATTTTGACAGGGAGATCATTGTTGAAAATGGTATATTCTAAAAGCAGAGACAAAGGAAGGGCAAAGGATGTGATCCTGCCCCTCTGCTCTGCTCTTGTGAGACCTCACTTGGAGTATTGTATACAGTTCTGGTGTCCTCAACATAAAAAGGACATGGAACTGTTGGAACAAGTCCAGAGGAGGGCCACGAGGATGATC
>JANHGB010021419.1:13920-26837 GCA_026283785.1 Coracopsis vasa | reverse complement strand
CCCTGTGTTAATTTGAGCACTGAGCAGTGTTTTGCCTCAAACCAGCTCCTGCGTGTGCTGCTTGGTCCACCTAGTGTTGGCAAAGGTTTTGGGTGATGCTGCAGACGGAGCAGTTTGCACACCAAGTGCCTGCGTCCTAAAAAGTGACCTGGTTGGGTATTGCAACACCAGCAGGGCCCGGGGCTGGGACTGGGGAAGTCACTGGTGGCACATGTTCAGCAGGTCCACGTCACTTAACCCTTGTGGGGCTGGAAGGACGCGTCAAAACCATTGGGCACTTTTGGAGCAGCAAAGCATGAACCTGCTCCTCGCACCCCCTTGGGAGGTGAGGGGCAGTTCACTGCCACGCCGTGACCCTGCTCTGAATAGCTCCTGGGTTATAACCCCATGGAGGTGCCACCACGTAACTTCCCCTTCTGCTTTGCTGACAACACCAGAGCACTCAGTGTGGTACCAACCTGCTTCTCACCATCGTTCTGATGCCTGTGGTCTGTTCTCCCCTTGCAGACCACAGCATGAACCTGAAGAAGTACTTCATCCGGGCACTGCACCGCCTGCAGAAGGGCCCCGGCTACACCTACAAGGAGCTGCTGGTCTGGTACTGCGACAACACCAACACGCACGGCCCCAAGCGCATCATCAAAGAGGGGCCAAAGAAGAAACTCATCTGGTTCTTCCTAACTTTGCTCTTTGCGTCTCTGGTCTTCTGGCAGTGGGGCATCCTCATCAATACCTACCTGTCCTACAACGTCACTTCGTCTCTCTCCATCGGCTTTAAGACCATGAAGTTCCCAGCAGTCACGGTCTGCAATGCCAACCCTTACAAGTAAGTCTTTCTCCGCCTAATTCACCCAGTTGTGCTTTAACACCTGCAGTTGTACTGCCGGTGTAAGGTACCGTGGTGTAAGGTACTGCTGGTGCAAGGTGCTGTGGACCTGTTCCTGGCTCAGATCCCACATTAGGAGCATCAATGGAGTCACCAACTGGCACTAAAAGCTAAATAAAGGAGAGCAGTGTGGCAGTGTGGCTCAGGTCCAGAAAAGTGTTCGTGTGCCTGCGTTCCTGCTGCCTTTCCTCACTGTATCAGTTCACCTGATGGTGGTTGTTGCCCCCGTGAGAACTTCCCCTGGCTCAGGGATAAGTTCAATCACTTATCACCACCAAAATCAGCCTCTTTCCTGCCCCATAGCTCTGTTCTTCCTCCTTCCCCGCTGTGAACACACCACTTGCGGCTGTCACTGCAGCCATGACGAGCTGGTTAAACAGCAGTTACCTGCTGGGAGCTGCAGCGACACAACTGGAGCGTCGTTTCCAAGGAGTAACTGATTACTGTTAGAGCTGCCTTAAAACGATACCCACCCAGCAGCGCAGCCCAAGGCGAGATGCGCTCAACCAGCACACAGGAATAGCTTTGGGATTGGTTTTTCTCTCTCTTGCTGGAGGTGTTTTATATAAACTCCCCCACTTCAGGTCTGCACTGGCAGGTTCATCACTGCGAGTGCTGCTCATCCTCCTGCTGGTTTCCAACCCGGCTGCAGGGATGCCCGTGTGGAGCTGCCCCTGCTCTGCACGGGGGCTCCTGTTGCTCTCCAGTAAATCTTTAGGCAGTGATTAGGGGTCCCCAGGGGGGCCCAAGCCAGCGCTGCAGCACAGGAGCTGCTGCACATCCCCACTGCCCTCACACCGCCTGTAACTGCTCTGTCCTCAGATACTCGGAGGCGAAGCCTCTGCTCAAAGAACTGGACCGGCTCATTGATGCGGCGCTGGAGAAGATCCTGCAGCCCTCACCGGGCAACAGCAGCGAGAGCATCTACCCCCCGCTCGACCTGGAGCTCTGGTACCAGATCCCCCTGGTCCTCATCGACGAGCACGACAAAGACAACCCCATCATCCTGGACATCTTTGAGACCAACCAGACTGCTGCAGGCATCCAGTCCTCTACAGACACCCCGACCCCTGCGGGCAACGAAAGCTCTGTGGACATCCCAGCCTCTGAGGGCAATGAAAGCTTTGTGGGCAGCCACACTGCAGGCAACCACACTGCAGGCAACCACACTGCAGGCAACCACACAGCCACTGCACCGACCCCGGCCAACATCACTTTGGAAGAGAAGAAGTACAAGCTGGCAGTGAAGTTGGTGAGAGGGGTCCCAAGGAGGCAGCTGGGGGCTGAGGGGTGGCCAGCACTGGGTGCCTCAGCAGGGATCTGCCATGGGGATCAGTGTCTCTTCCCCCTGGCTGCACATGGCAGAGGGGTTCCGATGCAGGCACCCAGGGTGGTCTGGGCACAGCTCTCATCTCCCGGAGCAGCAGCAGGGCTGGCATCAGGCGGGGGGGGGGCACACTGTAGGTCCCTGCTGCAGATGGCTCAGACCTGCCTGTTGTGTCCCCCCAGTGCAGCCACCCGGGCTCCGACAACTGCACCTACAGGAACTTCACGAGCGCGGCGCAGGCGGTGACCGAGTGGTACATCCTGCAGTCCACCAGCATCCTCTCCAAAGTGCCCCTGCAGGAGAGGATCAGGATGGGCTACCAGGCAGACGACATGATCCTGGCCTGTCTCTATGGTGCTGAACCCTGCAACTACAAGTAGGTGTATGCTGAGCTCCCTGCCCTTCCCTGTCACATCTGGAGTGGGACAGGATGCTAAAGGCATGACAGCCTTTTGCTTTTCTCTTTTTAAGGTATATATCAGTTAATAGAGATCTCTGCTGGTCCTTAACTCTAACACCATTTCCCAGAGGGTTTCTGGATGTGATCCTGGCAGAAACAGGTTATCTGGGATAGTGCCGGCTTGAGTTTCAGTTCTGGATGGGCTGTTTTGCTCATGACATACTGAGACTATCAGCATCCAAGGGACCTGCCAGGGTGATCAGCAGTTGCCAGCCCAGTGCTGAGTCAGCACAGCCGTGCAGCCCCAGGTACAGCCCCTGCTCTCTCTGCACAGGCTATGAGGCGCATTTCAGCCATCCCCATTCCTCACCTGGTTGTGATCCTCGTGAGCCCCCCCGGCTGCAGGAGCCTCCACTGCTGCAGAGGGGGCAGAGAATCACTGTCAGCAACTGAGATTTAACACCAGCCCAGCCCTGTTACCAGAGCTCACAATTATTCCTCCCTTCGGTGCGACAGGCTGTTCCTCTCCATTCCCACAAGGCGCTGTCCCCAGTGGCTGGCTCCCAGCACGTGTGTCCCTGGCTCTGCTCTTTTCTCCAGCAGCACAATGATTGAATTTACATCAGCTGAGATTTCTACACAGGCATCCAACAAACAAAGTGATTTAAAGTGGATGCCAGGGGTGGCTGCCAAGCACTGCTCCCACCACATGGCTTGGTTTATAACCCCCGAGTCCTCCCCAGAGTCACAGTTTTATGTGCATGATTCTTGCAGGAACTTCACCCAGATCTATCACCCAGACCATGGTAACTGCTACATCTTCAACTGGGGCATGGATGAAGAGGCTCTGAATTCCTCCAACCCGGGAGCTGAGTTTGGTAAGAGCGAGTGACCCGCAGTGACCATTGCTGCTGGAGAGCAGCTCTGTGATTTCTGTGTCTCTGGAGCACTGCAGCAGTGGGGGAAAAGCCCCCAGAAGTGAAACGTGCCGCTTAGAACCAAGTGCTGTGAGCACAGATGTGGCGTATAGGAGAAGTGCAACATCTGGATAGCGGAACTGTCTGGGGCAGTGTCTGAACATTCACTCAGATACTTCCATTCAGAGCACTCTCCATCATGTGGATTTAGGCACACGTGAGGCTGCTGTGACAGCCAGACCCGGCCCTTCCCCAAGGAACTGACATCCCTGTGCACAGCGAGAGGAAAAGAGACTTTGGGTTCTTCAAAGACTCACATTTCTATACAATTCCTGAGTGTTTTGTCTGGTGTCCCAGGGCTGAAGTTAATCCTGGACATCAGCCAGCAGGACTACATCCCTTACCTGTCATCCGCCGCTGGGGCCAGGCTCATGCTGCACCAACAGAAGAGCTTCCCCTTCCTGAAGGATCAGGGCATCTATGCAATGCCCGGGACGGAGACCTCCATCGGGGTGCTGGTGGTATGTGCGGCATTCCTCCTGAGCAGATTGTCTGAGAATAATGTTATCTGATGGGACTGCAACCAAGTTTGTTTTCAGTCTTGGCTGAACTGGCTCAAACCAAAAGAGTCACGGTACAGGCTAGCTGCGGGCTGGAACAGTTTATGGAGACTTTTATGTAACTGTCCTGGCAAAGTGCTTTATTGAAGCCAAAATAGTGAGCTCAGGTCATTCCTGGCTCTTCCTTTAGTGTGTCTGAAGGTGCCTTGCTAAAGCATGCTGCTCCGAACACCCTCGTCTGCCTCAATCCACCCTGGGCAACGCTGCGTCTCCTTCAGCTCCGCTGCCCATGACTCTGATTTGTCCCAAAGCCAAAAGGGAATATGGGAATGACAGAGACCCTGGAAAATGAGACCAGGGACCCAGGAGGACCAACAGGTACTCACGTTTGCTGCTGTGGTTTTCTTACAGGATGAACTGGAACGGATGGGCTATCCCTACAGCGACTGCACCATGAACGGGTCTGATGTCCCTGTGAAAAATCTCTATAGCGAATATAACACCTCCTACTCCATCCAGGTAACACCACCCTCTTAAGGCAAACAAGACTGGGTAAGAAAAATGACCAAAGCAGTTGAATTCTCTGATGAGCAAGCAGGGTTACTGCAGAATCACTGCAGGATCAGCAATGGTCAAGTAGAAAGCACAACCTGAACACAGGAACCTTCTTTTCTGGTAATGAAAGAAGGGCTGAGCATGGGTCAGTGCTGGTCCTTTCCTCCTGCCCTGCACCTCGGAGCCTGGCTCCCTGCAGGTGAGGGATCCGGAGCAGGCAAAGCCAGGGCCATTTTTCCCTCTGAGAACACCTGCTGGTTTTCCGTGTGAAATGAAGGCAGAGCTTTCCCTTTCGTTCACTTCAAAACTGGGCTGAGAACGTTCAGCGTTCGTAAACCTTCAGTCTGTAGAAAACCAGGGGGTGAGCAGGAGGGATGGTTAATTTGTAATGGGCTGTCACGTAAAGGGGAAGCGCTTCTGGGGGTGAGAGCTGGCACTACAGAAAACATCAAAACCCACTGGGGGCTATGTACCAATGCCAGAACAATGCACCCCAAAGCAGGGGCTCTGCTCTAGCCGGGGGGGGTGTGTGTATTTCTGCCTTTATGTAACTAACATTTGGACCACTCTACCCCTCTCTTTGAGATGCTTGTATAACGTTTAAGCAAACACTTGAGAGGGTTGCATTGCGACTCCAAAGCTGCTAAATGCTGACGGGGGCTCTGCACCCACGCACTCCACGTCACTTCAGAGACTGCTCAGGTTTTTCCATTGCTCCCTGTCTGCAGTGAGCTCTGGGAGCGTTTCCTCTCACACCGAAGCTCTCTGGCTGTTCCACCTAGCTGGGGCTGTTAAATTTCATTATCTTCCCATAGAGTTGTTATTGCTTTGTGCACTGTTTCATGCCGAGTCCCACTCCAATCTCAGCTGATTAACTTCATGCCTGGCTGAGCTAACGGCAGCGCTGCAGCCGGGCTCACAGCCCCTTCGAGGGGAGCTGCAGATGCACAGATAAGATAATTCCCATGTCCAAAACCTGCTCTTTATGTTGAAGTATTTTTAGAGTCCTGGCTCTAAAGGGGACTCCAGCCCCTGAGCAGTTTGCCCCATGAACCTGGAGACAACGGCAGGGTCTGTGGGTGTGACAGAGCACTTGTATTCCTTTGGGGAACTCCGTGTGCCTCCCATAGAGCCCCAGAATGGGTGAGAAATGAGCGGTTTCTGTGCGGCTGGAGCAGGCCCTGGGGCGGGGGGTGTCCCACGGGCAGCTCACACTGGGCTGTCCCTTCACATCTCCTGCACCACAATCATGACTGCAGCGTAACCCTGCCAGGGCAGCGCAGCCTCAGCCTCCTCTCACCGTGGTGAAGCCAGAGGAGGCTTTTACACAGGGTGGGCACCGGCAGCACCCACCCCTCTGCAGCCCCAGAATCATCTGCTCAATGCAAAGGAGTGGAGCGATTCCCAGCGCAGACCCCAGCAGCGGGCAGGGGCTCCAGCCACATCCGAGCAGCTCCCTCTTCCCTCCTCCAGGCTTGCCTGCGCTCCTGCTTCCAGAACGACATGATTGAGCTCTGCGGATGCGGGCACTATATGTTTCCTTTACCTCAAGGGGTAAATTACTGCAATAACGAAGATTACCCAGGCTGGGGTAAGAGCCTGAACAGAGCACGGACATCCCTGGGTCCGAGGGTGCAGGAGGGGCGGGAGGGCATGGGAGCTGTTTTCACTGTAGTAAATGCCACAGCTCAGTGGCTTTTGCCCGTTTAAGGTCTTTCCTTGGCCACTGGGGTCAGTGCTGGGAGAAGGGGCGACCTTGTTGCCCAAGTATCCCAAGGAAAGAAGGTCAGAGGGGCAGCAGCAAACCAGTGCAGCAGGCTCAGACCTAAACCCTTGCTAAATGATATTGATGCAATCCAGCAAGCAGGTCCACATCTAAATGTGCTTTCATTTTTTGTCTTCACCAACAGCATATTGCTATTCATCACTGAGGTCAAGTATAAGGCACAGACAGATCTGTATTGACTCTTGTAAGGAAACGTGCAAGTAAGTGCCAGGGCCACCTGGGGCAGTGATGGAGGTGGAGGGGATCCTGTGCGATCCCGACCTTCCCACTGCAGCACCAGTGACTCCAGAGGGGGAGCCTCCCGCTAACGCTTCCTCCCTCGCTCCGCAGTGACACGCAGTACAAGATGACCATCTCCATGGCAGACTGGCCCTCCGAAGCCTCCGAGGTAACCCCGGCTCCTCCTGCTGCGGCACTGATCATTACCCCATGAATCACTCGGGGTTCCCGGGATAATGCCCGGCAGCAAATTACACATCTCCAGGATGCAAACAGGCAGCAGGACCATGGGATGGGGGGTTGGGGATACCCCCACGGCAGCTCCTCCTGCCTGGGTCCTGCCCTGGTGCCAGTGACAGCCCCAAACCTGTGCTGACCTCTGATTTACCCTAGCACGTGGGTGCTGAGGTCTTTGCACGCATTCCCTATGGAAAACCCCTGTATTTTATAACAAGAACCCTTAACCCTGAGCCAGGGAAGCTGCAGCCAGCAGGACCCTGCTCTCCCAGCACAGACTCAGCCACAGCAAAGGCACCCACAGGCTGCCAAGCGCAGGGGCTCTGGGTGGGTGAATTGCTGCTGTCTCCTGCCCCAGGCTCAGGTTCCTGCCCCAGCAGGGCCCAGGGGATGCTCCTGCTCGGTCCTGAGCGCATTCTGTCTCCCTAGGACTGGATTTTCCATATTCTGTCGTATGAAAGGGATATGTCAACAAACGTGACTCTGGACAGGTGAGTGAAGGGAACAGCCACTTTATCTCCTCCATTGAGGCTGTTAACATTAGATTAGCGTGAGCCTTGGCCATGGGCCAGAGCACACCAATGCAAAGGGAGGACAAGATCTGGCGCGTGGTTGCCTGGAGGATACACACAGCAAACCTGACACAGGCTTTGTGCATGAGCCCTGCTCCCCACAGGGACAGACGGGGTCACACAAACGTGCAGGTAACTTGAACACAGCGTTAACGGCAGCACCTCTCACCTGCGGCAGGTAGGGAGCTGCGAGCTGCCCGGGGCCGGCTCCTGTACTGCCACGTTCTGTCAGCTCTGACTCTGCCAGCAGCAGCGGGAGGGACGCACCAAGATGGGTAACTGCCGAGTTACCCTTTGAGAACCTAAACCCTGCATCAGGGTGGAAAAAGGAGGGGGTTTCCCCACGGAAAAGCCCCAACCTACCCAAACCCACCACCACCAACCACCCAAACCAAAGCAGGGAAGCAGGGAATGGTTTCACCTGACCTGTACATGGCTGACTCGTACGCATTAAGTCGCTGCACTGTGGTCAGTCGTGATGCAGAGGCTCCGTCCATGCACTTGGGAACAGGAGGGGCAGGGCACTGGGGGTTGCTGGCCCCTCTGACCAGCCAGGGCAGCTGCAAACCCAGAGCAAACAGGCCCAGAGAAGCTCCCAGGAGGAACTTCAGGACCCGTCAGTGGCACTTTTAACTTCTCCACGTGCCAGGCAGGAGTTTCAGTGGATGCTCACGGGTGGCTCGGCCGGGCTCTGTGCACTGGAGCAGAGGGATGGGATGGGATGTCCATATCCCAGCTCTGCCCTGAGCTGCCGCCTGTCCCCTGCAGAAACGGGATCATCAAGCTGAACATCTACTTCCAGGAGTACAACTACCGCACCATCTCCGAGTCCGCCGCCACGACGGTGAGTGCCCGTCCCTGCCCTCTGCACGGAGCCACCCCGCACATGGGGCTCAGCTCCTCGGGGTGGTCCTCGGTGGGTGACGGGGGTCCCTGTGCTCCACTCCCGCAGATCGTGTGGCTGCTGTCGAGCCTGGGGGGGCAGTTCGGGTTCTGGATGGGGGGCTCCGTGCTCTGCCTCATCGAGTTCGGGGAGATCATCATCGACTCGCTCTGGATCACCGTCATCAACATCATCAGCTGGTGCAAGGGGCTGAAGCAGAGGCGGGCGCAGGCGCGGTACCCGGACGCGCCGCCGACGGTGTCGGAGCTGGTGGAGGCTCACATCAACCTGGGCTTCCAGCACGAGGCCACCGGGACCCTGCCCAGGGACGGGGACAAGGAGCTGCCCCCTGAGCCCGGCACCCCCCCTCCCAACTACGACTCCTTGCGAGTGCAGCCCCTTGATGGCCTCGGGCCTGACAGCGACGCGGAGACCGAGTGAGCAGCGAGGGCACCCGGTACCCCCCGTGCGGGCATGGGCTGAGAGACCCCTGATCTACCGCAGCCAGGAGGGCTCCGAACCGCTCCGGCTGCCGTCTCCTCCCCACTGCTCACTGTGGAAAGCTCTGTCCAATAAACCTGGTCATGACCCTCGCAGAGCTGGTGTCAGGCTCTGCCTTTGGTATGTTCATAGAAGCATGGAATGGAAAGGGCCTTAAAGCTCATCCAGCTCCAACCCCTGCTACGGGCAGGGACACCTTCCACTGGAGCAGCTTGCTCCAAGGCCCGTCCACACGTGCAGCCTCTATACATCAGATTTGCTGTACAATCATGCATCACCGTTTCTTTTCAAGGGGTGGTGGGAAGCACATCCCAGTGGGAACAGCGGATGGTGGCAATGGAGGCTGCACCAGGCTGAGGCTGGCAGTGGTGGGGATAGCCTGGGATATGCTGATGGTGGATGCTGCACCGTGGTCAAGCCTTGGGTTGGGACCCAGCTTTTGACTTCCAAGGTCGCCGCATTTCCACCCCTGAACAGCTACAGCAGAAGCAGACTGAAGACAAGCATCTCCCTGCCTGCGGGTGCCCTGTGTGGTGTGCTGGCTGCACAGGGTTTGTGGTGCGGGTGGGCACGGCCGTTCACGTGTGCAGATCAGTGCTCAGGTATTCCTCAGGCAGAGGGGAGCTTGGGGCAGTTTAACTGCACCGCTCGGGGCAATAAACACATTATTAAACATTGCCCCGTGCTTCCTGTTGGCAGCAGCGCAGCTCCGCGAGCAGGAGCCCGGCGGCAGCGGCTCCAAGGAGGGATGCGCTGTGCTCACCTTGATGTGAGGGTGACCGAGAGGCCCGGTGGTCCCCATGGGGCTGTGCTGAGCGCGCAGTGAGCTCCCCCGGCCCCATCCCCATCACATTCCACCCACCCATGGGCCCTGCCTCACCCAGGGGCTGCTGCAGAACCTCCAGAGGAAACAGGATCGTGTGGTTCAATCAGGCGTTGGGAACACGATGTCCTGGGCACGGCGCCTGGCGCGGCGCGAGCTGCTGGGCACAGCGGGGAGGGAGGTCCATGGCGGGACCGTGCTCCTTCACTTGCTGCTCCACCACGTCCTGGTGCAGAGCTGCCAGGGCAGAGCCTGCCCAGGGTCCCCATCTGCCCTCGGCAGCAGTGGGGTTGGCGCTGGTGCCCAGCAGCAGGACCAAGGAACTGGGGCTCCATCTGCCAGATGGGATCCTAGCAGCCCCGCTGGTGCTGCCCACACAATGGATTTTGTGTTCAGAATACCCTGACCCACTGGCGGGGCCGGTCTCACTCTGCTGCAGTGTAAGACAGCGCACAGGGCATTTGCTGTATTAATTTTGTAAGACTCAAGGCATGAGCTTTAAACCGCCACGATTCCCTCCAAAAGCGATGGCAACTGAACCTGCTCATTTCCTATCTCCTCAGCAGCTGAATTCCCACAGCAGCTCCTCCGTTGCACTCGGGGACTGCAGGAACCCAGAGCTCAAACTCTCTTAAAAACAAAAACGGGTTCTTAACTAATGAAGCAGCTTTGGAAACCCCTCACAGCCTGGCTGGGCTCTCTGCTGCTGAGAGAGCCGGGTCAGGAGGGCCTGGCGCAGGCTGCAGCTGCCCCTTTGTGTCCCCCTGGGTCTCAGCTCAGTGTCAGTCCCACCACCTCCTGCTCAGCGTGCGCAGGGTGCCCAGCAATGGGTGAGTAAAACCCCACAGAGCCAGACCTGGGAGCTGATGCAGGAACCCTGCAGAGGCTTCATTCTGCTCCTCGATCAGGGTCAGCAGCCCATGGGCTGGGGCTCTTCGTTCTGACAGTGCCCAGAAACGGATGCAGTGGGGGCTGGCACCAGGACATGGGCACAAACCAGCCCTTCCCGGGCGGTTCACGGACCTCCCGAGCTGGAGGCTGCCTTTGCTTTAATTGCCACTGCCTGGAACTCGGGAGATAAGGAGGTTATTTAGGAGCTGACGCAGAGCAGGTTCACTGCAGAACTTCTGACTCCTTCCACCAACTTAATGCTTACAGGGGCTTAGCAACTGGAGCGACTCCTCCACAAGTGCTGCCTCAGAAACACCACCATTATCTTTTATATATTAAACAAGCAACAGGCTTGCCACAAACACTAGAAGAGGGAGATGACAGACAAAAGGCACCTGAGATGCTTGTAAAGATGGAGGAATCCAGGTCTTGCAGGTTGTCCTAGACTTTTCCTGCCTCACTTCCTATCTCCCCAAGGAGATGCTTCCCCCTGAGCACCATAAACCACAGCACAGCCTCCTTCACCTTCTTGTGAAGTGACAGGATTTTGCAGCAGTGAGAAACCGCCGCTCCCTCCAAAGACATGACAGAGTGAGCTGCTTAAAACACTTGGGAAGCTGAGAACAAGAACCCAGGCAACTCTTCCAACATCCTCACCTACAGACAACACTGTCAGCATCACTACCAAGAAGTCCGGCCTTGTGCAGGCCCAAAGAGCTGTTCAAACATACAGACAGGGCTAAGGGACATCAGATGCTTTTGTGCAGGGCAAAGCAATCACCCAGAGCCTGCTCTTCTGCTGATGGACAGCAGTACCCATGGGGAGCTCCTGCAGAGGGGGAAGGCAGAGCTGTGCTCCTCCTGCACCTCCCAGCTCTGCACACCTTTAACCCAGCCGGGTGCCTGCCCAGGGCCACTGGCCCCATGAAACACCACAGCAACAGGCAGCAAACAGCCTCAAAAGCCTCCCTGGGTAGTGACAAGGCAGGAGAAGGATGGGAGAGGCACAAGGAGCGGATTCACCCGCCTCACACCAAGGTAAAGAGAACAGCGTGTTCCCGGGCAGGACACAGTTGGTTTTACTGTTCCAGTCACTGCTGGTTTATAGAGGGCGTCTGACAGCTCATAACCGTGGTGAGTGGCTCTGGTACCTGGCTCGGGCTCCGGGGCTCGGCTCTGCCCCACAGGAACATCACTGGGAAGTGCAGGTGTGCACAGGGGGGCTTCCCACAGCCAAATGAGGCACCTGAGAAGCCCCCACTCTCTAAAGCAGATTTTCCATACTCTGACACAGAAGAGCAAACGCCTGACCAAAACCCTGCCATGGACTCAAACCAGGCCAGAAACCACGGTTTACTCCCCTGCTCTGCAGTGCTCTAGGCGCCAAGATTCACAAACCCCAAAACCTCTTTATAAAGCACCCGTGCTCTCCTCACCTCCCCAGACTGCAGCTGCGGCAGTGAAACTTCACCAAAGTCCAGCTGAGAACAGCCACGGAACCCAATTTCACTCACAAAATGCACTCCTGGTAACCCAGATGCCTGTATCAGCACCTTACGTGTGTGCTACAAACACAGGAAAGCCGTTGGTGCGACTGATCCGGTGCTGGGACTGCCCAGCAGAGAGGGAGCTGGCTGGCATTCCAGCTGTGGGACCTCTTGTAGGCCTGAGAACACATACTTAGGCTAGATGAGCTGTTTCACCAAGCGCTATAAACCAGGCTTTAACAACCTTTACAAGAAAGCAACATCTCCATTAAACTTCTTATAAACTTCATGGCTCTCAGAAGAAGACATTAATGGCACAAGGAACAACCTACAAAACTGGTTTTATTCTCAGTGCTGAGCTTCGTCGTGCCTCATCTGCTAATTGATGAGACTCTCTTCCTGATGTTGTGACTAATGACAGACTTGAGCAATGACAAGGGCCTCCAGGCAGCCCAGCTTCCAATCAGCCCATCTTTGTGGCACCTACCCCGTAATTTCAGATTCAGAAGTGATTACATTGTCTGACAAAGCCGGTCCCTTCAGAACCACAGAGCACAAGCTCTCCAGCAACCAGCAGAGCATTTCTAGTCAGAAGCCAGCGCTGCTCAGCCAGGTCAAGCTCATCCAGCCGGCCTTTGGAGAATCTGCCTGGAGGACACCTTATTTCTAGAGATGGAAAAATGGAACAAGCTTTTCCTACACAAAGGCATTTATTAGAAGTTATTCAGAAACTGATTCCCCTAATCCCCAGAGATGTGCACAGTCCTCACAAAGCTTAGACTGAAATGAACCCAACTCAAGCGGGCCAGCCCCAGAGCTGTGTCCAGCACAGGGATGTCCCCACTAGCACTCCAGGCCACGCATGGCAGCGAT